>JAKWJA010001588.1:0-123386 GCA_027704765.1 Solanum habrochaites | reverse complement strand
ATTTAGGTAGCGAACACAATAAAATAAAATTATCCTAATTAATGCAACATCTTAAAAGAAAAAAAATCAAATTTAGAGAAAAAAAATTTAAAACCTTTTTCATCCAATTTTTTCACTGCAGGCAATTGACGGTGAGTTGTTTTCTTTATTTAATTTAGTCATTACAAGCCCCATGAGTGTTCCTTTATCCTTATACAACATCTCTTGGCTTCACATCAATATTGGAATCATTATGTAATGTGCTACATTTAATTTGGAAATATCAAAGTCACAAATTATCGATTCGACCAGAACAAGAGCTTCAGTATCTTTTGTTACCTCCACGCATACAAATTATCCCCGGTATGAACATCAAAAATACGTATCTCCCAACGATGTGTAGATGTATCAATACATGACAGATACATGCCGATTCCAGGAAGCATCCCTTTTACTTCCAAAATAAGTTTCACACCCATCATTACACATTTTTATTTTCAATGAACAGAATGTTCCATCTTGATCGTATTCGAATTAAATATCTTTTTGTAACACAGTCGATCTCCAAACATATGCTAAATCAACGCTTTTAGATTCATAAATGAAATTGCTTGTCTAACGAAAAATTTCAGCAACCTTAATTAACATCGCTTACCTAAATTCCGGAAATTTGCCCTAACCAAAAATTTAGATATTAACTCTATAGCTGTTTTTTCGAGTTCTACAATCTAGATCAACTTTCAGAATAGTTTTTGTTTGATGAAGGTACTCTAATTTGAATTTGAATTATTAGTATTTATGCAACGATATGAAAGTTTACAAGTATGTCGAGTGTGAATTAGGATTTATAGTTATTAACAAAACAAATTTACGTTATTATTTTTTCTTAAACGCGATAGTTATCAAAAGGGAATGTATAATCACTTAGTATGCTGGTACTACTCATGATTGTATCCGGAAACTAAAATATTTTTGGTAAATAGAAACTTGAAGGGATAGGAGTTTTTTAAATATCAATAAAATACATAATAATGTTGTTTGGTGCATGGTTATGTGAAAATAAATAATGTGAACTGTCAAAAAATAAAAAAAGATTTTCTTTGCCTGAACAAACGAAATGATAGCCACTAATTAAAGTTCCAATAAGGAAACGAAGAAAATGAAAATATATAAGTAATCGCCAAAGTGTTTTGCTAACATTTGCCCGAAATGAAATATAGGAAAAGTTACCAATAAAATAATTTAAGTTCAAAAAATTTTTTAAAAAAACAATTAGATTTGAAATCAGTGTTTAAATTACAATGTGTAATATATATATTATATATATATATATATATATATATTATATATATATAATAATATCTGTTATAACATTTGTATTATAGTGAATGTATAATTATGTGGAGTCCTCTTAGGATAGGGGTTAGGAATCTACTTTGGGGACCAAGTTAGGTTTCCTCATAAATAAGGGTTTTCATTCATTGTTAAATAGATTGGTTTGAAAGATCGATGACTTATGGAATTACTTCAAGAGTCTTTCTCTCTCCCGACTTTCTCTTCTTCTAAATTTATAATAATTTCAGAACCCGTTATCAGCCAGATTGTTTATCTTAAACAATGATGAAGAAGAAGGGGAAGAAAAAGTGGAAAAAGAGATCTTGCATATTTGTGCAAAGGTTTGATTATTTGCAAGGTATGCTTATCGTTATGTTATACATTATTTATGTAACAAGATTTGGAGGTACATGTAAAGTAAAGTATTAAAGAGACTTGTCGACCTTTCTATACATTTAATTTAATCGATTGGGAAGAAACAATGCCGTATTTATTTTATAATAAATAAGCAGAGCAACAATTTAGTGAACGGATTGTTTTTCAACCTTTATATGAGGATGTGATCTATTAAGCTAGATTTATTAAAATACATGTTGATTATAATAAATCAAAAAATCCAATTTTGTGTGTAATTCTAATGTACGATCATATTGATGATTACTCAAAGTGATATAAAAATATAATTATTTGAGGTTTGAGGTTGAGCCTCATTATGGGTAGTAAGACGATATATTTAGTTTTATCGCACCAAAAGAATAAGACGATTGGAATGTAAATCCATTCGCATATAGTAAAGCGGGTTAAGACAGTGGGTTAATGTCCGGATGCATCCATGATGATACGATATTGGGTATTCAAGATCCATCCTTATAACTAAAACATTTTTATATGGATAGACATTGAATGTGAGGTCCAATTGTATATAATATGACTAAAGAAAAACTAATGTGTTTTCGATGAGAAGTCATGGAAATTTACTAAATTTGCACATCATAAGTGAATGTGGTTGTAGTGCATTAAATGTTGAAAGAAACAAGGATTGAATAATGCACATAAATATGGAAAAGGGTACTAAGTAATCATAATTTGATAAGCTCAAAGTTTGTGTTCCATTCATGAAGAATGTGAACTTATGATAAATTCTTAAAAATATGAGATCCATCTCTAAATGGAATGAGGTGTTGTAAGCCAACATGCTAGTCATGAGGAAAGATTGCGACCTGGGTCAATGAGTGTATCACCAGAATGTCTCTAAGAAGAATGTATTATAGAAAAGTTCATGTTTTATGTCGTGATTGAATGGAAAGAATGTGCAATTGAGGCACATTCTATGGTAAATAAGGAAAATTTACTAATTCCTATACTTCTTAGTTTGACAAGAATTGGCTAGGACATCGTTAGCTATAATTTTTAGACGAATTAGAAAAATTAAAATGGACTTTCATGGAAGGAAAACTAAAAATTCTCTTTTTAGATGAGTGAATTTTATTGTAATACTTATTAGCAATGAGGCTAATGTGGACCACCATAAAAGGGAAAGGTTGAGATGAATTTTCTGCGTTGTAGGGACGTATATAGATATTATGGACTATCATACAACCAAGTGGAGTTTTGATATTTAATGATCTAACAATGTTTCTTCTATATGATGCTCATGTGTGTCTATTTATATTTGCAACTGATATGTTTGCAAAAATGTTGGCACAAATAATGTTTACATGCACCAATTTTCTCAGATTATTAGTTCTCATGAGTGGGAATCCGACTCTTACTAAAGGGTAAAGTATAGAAGAAATAGAAGAAATAAACTAAAAAATTACTTTGGAGGGTAATAACATTTTTTAAAGATACTCATATAATAGTAATCAGATAATACTAAAGCAAAAGACACATGGCGTAGTAAAACTTTGGAGTTTAAGACTACTAGTTATGTTATTAGTTGGCCATTAATAATGTGGTCATCCCAAAGAAGTAAATACTGAGTAATGGACATACATTGAAAAACACTAGAAGATTCTTCTAGAATCTTTACGCTGCTTGTTCTCGTGATAACGTTGATATGGATCAACTCAAAGTGGGGACTTAGAATCCATAAATCTAAAAAGTACAAAAGGTGAATATGGGACCGTTTACCTATTCATTGTGATCTGATAAAAAAGATGTATCAATAGATAATCACATGTGCTTTTGTTTTGTCAACTTGCAGTTTGACATTCACAAAATTGTTGTGCAAGATAATTGAGCTAAAAGCACAAACTTTCAGAATATGAAATCAAAGATAATTCCATCTTTGATAATATTGTAAATATATAAGATGCTGTTGACATTAAATGTCTCATATAGTGCATCATTGGCTTATGAAATAACGTTTCATATGTTGATCTGAAAATATGATATTAAGACAAACGATAATTATATGAATCAACAATACGTTATGATCAATTTTCTATTATATTGGTTTATGTCAGGGACCAAATAGTTTTCATCTGATCATTTTATGTGCAAATATGATTTAATTGAATATACTATGCTGCAAAAAGAAGACTATCCAAAAGAGTAGATATATGTTAGGTAGTCTACTAAGGGGGAATAGAAGCAAACAAAAGTTGTAAATTTATCTTCTTTATGGTTTTTAATGAGGCATCCATAATGCGTATTATTAGCATATGGTGAACTCTTTTTACTTCACTAATTTTTTTTTTCCCTACTGGGTTTAACTAGTAAGATTTACACGAGGCACATAATCTACGCATCAAGGGTGAGTGTTATAACAATTTGTATTATAGTGAATGTTAATATGTGGATTCCTTGTAGGGAAATGGTTGGAAATCCTACTTGGGGACCAAGTAGGTTTTACTATTAAATCAAAGGGTTTATTTATTGTAAATAAGAATGTGTGAAGAGCGATGAATTTCTGAATATATTTTCAAGAGTATTTTCTCTTCCCTACTTGCTTTCTTCGGTTCTAAATTTATATAATTTCATAACCATATATAGATATATATAGATATATAGTCTTGAGATGAAACACTATACCAGGGTTCTAGTCCGCCCCTCCACCCACCCTCGCTTTTTCCCCCTTTCTCCGGGCCCCCTCTTCTTCCGTTTATCGTCCCCCCCGACCCCGTCTCCCCTCTGCCCGTCCTTCCCGTTGCCTCTTCCTTTTTTTCTTCGTTCTTACTGCTCCCCGCGCTATTCCCCGGCCCTGGTTTCCCCTCGTTGCTCCCTCCGTCGCCCCTCTCTCTTTCCTCCCCCGCGACCCCCCCCCCCTGCCACCCCGCTTCCGTTCTTTCCGCCCCCCCCCTCATTTCACTGCTTTCAGTACACCCTCCCCCTTTCCGCCCTCGCTTCTAGTTATCCTGCCATCCCCCACCCCCCCCCCCCCCTCTCCTGGTCCCTGTCCTCTGACTTTTGCGTGCCTCTTTTCTCTCGTTTCCCGCATCCCCCCACCCCCTGTTTCCCTTGTCCTGCCCTGGGCATCGTCCTTAACTGCTCTTTTGCCTGTGCATTTTTTTTTCCTCACGTTCAGTTGCCGGTTTCCTTTTGAAAAAATCATAGGAGAGAGAGAGAGAGTAGATAGATATAGATAGAGAGATATATTAGACTTTGAGAGATATAGGAGAGAGATAGATAGAGATATATACTTGAGATAGATTAATATATATATATATATATTATATATATGTGATACTAGATATAGGATATATATATATAGATAATAGTTCTATTATAATGTGGTGGGGTGTGAATGCCGTTATATTGCTGGTACAAGGTGCTAACTTTAAACTCTCAAAAGTTGTTGGACGGATCTTCTAATAAAACTAACTTGGTAAGAAAGTAAGTACCAAAAAATATAATTAATTAAATTACCATTATTATTTTAATATTGTTAATACTACAACTGCCTCTATGTTAGGATCGAACCACACACACACACTGATTAATGAAGACACAAGAAACTTTCGAGAGACGAGATATGAAGAGATCTAGAGAGAGAAGAGAGAAGAAAACCAATATTTTGTGGTTAACACCCGTGAGTAAATTCCACGGCGATGGGTCTATAGATTAATATTAAGAGTTATTTTAGGTAACAGAAAATATAAAGGAGAATAAATCAGTAATCCAAAATTGGAACCGCATTGAATATAATTATGACAGTACATCAAATATTAATTAGCTCCACCACCTAAAACAAATTCTCCCTTGGAGGCTGTCAGTTCATCCAAAAATATATCTCAAAAAAAAAATCTCTTCATAATCAATATCTCACGAACCGCAAACATCTGTGCAACACACTATAGAAGACCAATCGACGGTTTTGCATAAACCAGTTTCCCAACATCAACACATTTCTTGAACATGTCTGGCGGGTTCTTTGCACCCTCTATCTTCTCGAAACACATATCACCATCCTCCCTACCCTGGCACTTCCATGCCATAGTACCCAGCCTTCTAATAATGTGTTTGTCTTCGAATGATAGAGTGAATTTTCACCAACTATATGGCACTCTGGCTATCGTAGTAACGAATGTTCTCTGCTCTTCTTCTTGGCCAATGCCCTCTAATAAAATCCCCCTGGCAGTCATATTCATCTCTTCCCCAGTCTTCGCTATTGCCACTCTCAGCTTCAGTAGATGAAACGAGAACACACTCTCTGAAGCCTGACATCCACCTCACTTGCTGTTCCACCTATGTTGTAAATGTACCCGAATGTCTCGTTTCTCTTCTCGAGTTCCACTCCCCACCCAGATCACCTCCACAAAACCCCTGTAGAGTCACCTTGCCTGTTGCCAAAAACAAAGTTAAGTACTGGATACCCCGATCTCGTCCATTCATAGATCTCCGATCCCTTACAACTTCCCAATGCTCTTTCCCCTTTCGCCATGTACTGCTGGATAACAACTCCCACTAAATGTGTATAAATCAGGGGTCCTAGTGCAGACCCTAGCAATACATCAAACTCCCCTCAAACTTCCCAACTGCTGAGCATTGGAAGAAGTGGTCCATATGCTCAGCTCCTCGGGCAATCTTTGGTTGACTGCTCCTTTGTACAATTTAAGTGATTGCCACTGGAGTATCCATGTGGTTTAGCATCATTACCCCGAATCTGCTCAACACCTTCTCAATGTACAACTTCTGAGATAATTTAATGCCAACAGATCTATCCCAGAAATCTTCATCCGCGCAAAATCTTCTTTGTTGGACCCAAATCTTTCATCTCAAACGCTGCAAAGGGCACCTTGTCTTCAGATTGTAAGCTCCCTGCCTACTAGAATCTGCAATAAAACAATCCTCCACACCAAGATTAGAAATACTATACAGTGTATTTCTTGCAGTAACACTATGAATCCTTTTCAAGCTTTGCAGGAATGCCACTCTTGGTCATGAAGGAGTCAAACTTCTATCAGTCTCCCACACAACTCAACCATGTTGTTCTTCTGCATTAACAGAGTCACTGAAAACAAGCTGCCTGGTGGAGCTTGGCACACCATGTTTTGCCTTTTCCTGGAACGACAAATCCGTTCCAGTTTACTGCATATAGATCTCTTTGTCCAGATCTCCATGTAAAACGTGTTTTTATCAGAATCCATTTGCTCTAAGCTGGCAAATTCTTCTTCTCCGAGTCAACATAATCTCAAAAGAAGTGTGAATATAGTTCACTTCACAACAAGAGAAAATATTTCAGCATAAATCAAATATCTTGTCCTTTGTGAATATCCTTTAACCACAAAGAGTCCTTGACCTTCCATTTGCCATCCTGGTTGCAAGTCTTTATTCTAATATACTCACTTGTTCCAGCAAAACTCTCTTCCCTGCAGGTAACTCATCAACACCATGTGTTGTTCTTCTCAAGTACCTCATCTCATCATCCATATAGCGTTGCTCCCACTTATAGTTAACCTCCACCTGTATGGCCTTCATCAAAGACTCTGATTCCCCCCTCCTCAGTCAACAATAGATATTGTAATGAAGTTTAATACCTATTTGGTGCCTGATTGTTCTGTATATCTCCTTCACACCTGCTCCGGTGTAACTTTGCTTCCACTTCATGATTCTTCATTCAGAGTTTGTTGAGTATCTGCTTGGAAGGTTCGGACGACCGTCCGGGGTTCGTCTTACTCGCAACTCATCCTAGAAATCCCACTTGCTTTGTAATCTCTATAACTTCTGCTCTCTTTACTGGTACAGGAGCAGACTGCCTAAATGTCACGTCACAATTCTCAGGATCTTTCCTGTCTTGTCTTCCTTCTCTTCCCCAGAACCTGTTACCGAAACAATCAACCATAGCCTATACAAGCTCAGCGAGCTCACACCTGTCATCAAGCTTGTTTGTCTCTGCTTTTCTGGCTCGTCATAAACATAGTTCGGTGCAACCAAGTCCTCAAGTGTTAGTTCCTTGAGTTATTTCCTTCCACCCCAACTCCTATGGAATCTTGAACGCGTCCTGTTGATCAATTATGCAGGCCCACAATGTATCCGCATACTCCCGTGACGGTCATTCACAATGTTCTGTTCCTCTCCTCTCAAGCAATATCCCCACTTTGCCATGCCTTGCACTTAACCACAATGCAACATGTTCTCATCAGATCTGAATTCCCTTCCCCATTCGGCACGAATGCCTTCGAACTCTGATTTTGTCGATGACTCCTCCTCCAATTATCAGCCTATGAGCATTTGAATTTCAAATCGGTCTGATCTGAGCTTCAGCTTCGCACTTCTTGAACTTGTCAAACACATCTGGACTTATTCTTCAGACGTAACCCATACCTTCATGCGGAATCATCAGATGAAAGGTACCATAATACTGGATCCTCCAAATTAATTAACTGGAGATGGTCCCAACATCTGTATGGCCATTTCCCACCACGACTATTCTTGTTGGCTCTCTAGGATTCTTGTGTGAATCTTCCTCTTTTCTGATGTGCACCCTAGCCAAAGCTCCTCCTCCGCAGAGCCACCCTATCAACACAGACGTCAGACTTCTCTAATAATGCTCCTTTGCAACGCAGCATCTTCATATTCGCTATAACACTCGAGTTGTCCAAGATCTGTTGTGCCACATACATGCAGACTGGGAAGCAACCTTCAGCACAGCGTCCATGTAATACACTCCGGTCAGTGGGTGTACAGGTTCCAGATTTGGTGCCGCACGAGCTACGACCAAACACCTTTCACCATATTCAACACGAAAACATTTCCCAACTTGGTGCATATCCCCTGCTTTCCCACTTGCCAAACAAGAATCAGATTTTTCTTTAGCCAAGGGAATTATGCCTACATCCTCCAATGTCCATCCAATTGGTTTCCACGGTAAGTTGTCTTTATTTCAAACTCCCCCTTTCGTTCAATATCTAGTCTTTATATGTCAGCAAGACTCATCCCTTTCCCAATTTTCCAGAGTTGAAATTTTTGGACACTCCTTGCTTGGCGCAATGGAAAGATTCACCAGAATCCAATCCCCTTGTTCCCAAAAACCGGGCTGTTCATACTAAGTGATTAGAGCATACCCCGCAATGTCCTCGGCTGAATTTAAGAGAAACATTATCATCGCACAGATTTCTGATTTTTTTTCTTATCTTTGGCTTTTACAGTCTCGTCCGAAGAAGTTCACTTTTTCTCCACAGTTACCAACAACTCACGTTTGATCTGTTCAGGAACATTTCCTCAAATATTTGATTTTGAGATGACCATGTGTTATTTTGGCCTTGTCTGTCTTACTTCTCCCGCTTCTGTTCTCCCCCTTCGGTCACCTGAGAGCACGTACCTGATGGAATATCCCACTTCTGGTTTTGGCGAATACTTTCGGCTAAGGACAACATCACAGATTTTTCTCAAATTTGGTGTTCTTCTCAGATTTAGGGATTTTGCTGATTCCGCAGCAACGAACAAGTTCACTACACTACGCGGGCAGAGTATGACATCACAATTCAAACCCTTTATTTTCATCGTTCGAACTTAATATCCAATAATTTGAGTTGACGTCACATCTATTGAACTTGATGTATAGTATCAGAAACACAAACAGATCCATTCTCAGACCGGGGAGTCTGTAATTTGAACATCTATGCCTCACATATACCTGTTTAATATCGCCGATTTTTTTTTCATACATGATTTGTGACAATAGGGGCCTTCAACAGATTTGACGTATTTTTTATCCTTGACGATTTTGAGAAACGCCGCATTCTTGACAAAGCCATTGTATCCTCCCTATAGCCTGGCGATCCTGTGAATCTTTTCACTTCTCGTTCTCCTCGCAATCATTATACGACGGCTTCAAAAACACCCGATCACGTTCGTGAAGATCTTCTGTACAATAACTCTTCTGCCTCTTCCAGAAACTAAATTGGATTCATCAAACATCTCGATTCCAAGCTTTGAACTAGCCATCTCAGTGATCGTGTTGAATCTCCTTAAGCTCAATGATACATAGTTGTTCTGATATGAATGGAAGGGCCACACGAGCGCACACACTGATAGATTAAGAACACAAGAACTTTTGAGAGGAGAGAGAGATCCGAGACTAGAAGCGAACGAGAGCAAGACCCAACCCCAATATTAATCGTGGGTGACCACCCCTTTCGTAAAGGACTGCAACGTAATGGGTTAGATCTATTAATAATTTAGCAGTATTTAGGTAACAGAGAATCAAATGGGACGAATAAAAGTCAAAATCCTAACGATAATCGAACCGCGTGCACATTATATATGACACACATGAAATTAATCCACATGCGCACAGACGTACCCTCTACGTCACACACTCTAATATAATCAAGCTCTTTTTATAGAGGAACAATTATGCTTCTTTCTCAAGAACTTAAGAGAGGAAAAAAAAGTCATAGTTCTATTGTTTTGCTTCACATTGTTATGGTCATAATAAGCATGGCCTCAGGGTGTTGAATCATTGTTCAGGCTGTTTGACAAATGGTTCAAGAAACATTCTCCTGCATCAAGCAAAAGTAACTAAATTTCATTTCTAGTTTCATCATCATCTACAGAGTTAGTCAAAAAAGTCCAGACGAGAGTCCAAATAGCCCAATCCACATGACTACTCCAAATGACCCAACTTCCTTGGTCTGCTACCAAATTATAGGTAGGCGACCCACTAACAGTTAAAGTCAGATGTTAACTCGACAATAGGGAAGGTGGGTGCCGAGCTCAAGGTATATTATGGTTCAATCGGATCACGCATAATGGTTCCCTTCCTCTCATGACCCTAATTTTTGTGTTTCAGACCTTGAAAGTTAATGGGAGCACATTGAGTTATTCTTGGTCATTGGCGTAAAATGCATATATCAAAGTACCGGGTGAAAAGTGCCAATTGTATGTATTTTTCAGGTTATGCTCAGGAAGTGCCGCCAACCTAAGAGCAGTATTGGTTCAATAGGGACTATTGGATGCCTTGTTGAGTTATAATTTATGGGGTTCTCCATTACTTACATTAATTTAATCGATATTTTTGAAGCTTAATTTGCTTCATTTGTGGGTATTCTTTGATGATTTTTGGAATAGCACATGAACTTACTAAATTAACTAAATAATCTTATGGTGCAAAAGGGTTAGAATTGGGCTGACTATTGAAGCCACTCCATGTTGCTACGCATTTTTTGATCTTTCCCCTTATATCATATCAAACAAAAATCATTTTCTTTTGGGCGGTGGCAAGGACCTTAACTATCATTATTCTTATTTTACTATTAGCAAGCTTCAATAGAGTTATTATGATAATGCACACGTACCACAACCACCTCAACCTTCTGGGGGTTCCAACTAAACTATAGAGAACACTTATACTATACTACGAGGTTCCTATTACCACCCTTGAACTTCTATTTAATTATAATTTTCGAACCTCATTTTTGGCCTATGTGCACTATCGTTGTGGGTCCTGGGGAGCGCTGGTTACTTTTTTTTATTTCAAGTTAGTCCACGTAAGATGAAAATGGATAGAAAATTACTAATAAAATAAGTTCAGGGGGTAATAAGAACCTTAGTATAGTTTTAAGTTGGTCTGTCTTTAGGATTCCGGTCATAGTTACGGGTGGGTACTTGTTTGCAGTTTTATCCTAAATATGTATGAGTAGGTCAACAATGTTTGGTCTTGAAAAAAAAAAAAAAAAATTTCTTTCTGATTCTTCTATTTCTGTTTAACTTAATATTTGAAATTTGTTAACTTCTTCCGCACCTCTCCATCTAGATCCTAACAAGTACCAAATTCGGTTATAATAGACCAAAAAATGAACTAGAGCAACCTAATTGCCTCAAACCATAACCAAGAGTCAGTTAATCCATCAGGGTAACCCAACGCCGACGAAGCCCAACGAGCTCAAGGGAAACAATACCCAAGCCACCCTATTTCTAAACAATGCTCAACAAATCTTAACAAAGCTTTCAACACTCACACAAGGAGTTTTAGGTTTAAACCACAATTCAAAATTCAAGGTATTCTTTAAAATAACCCTAAGACACCTATTTATATTTGTTAGGACTTGTACATAAATAAGCCCAATAGTGGACCCTAAAATAGGCCAACGGGCAAAGCCACAATCAGCTTGCCAAACGACTCGGCGATCTTCCAAATGAGTTTGTGGGCGATAGCCCTGCCGCATTTGCTTCTCCTTGGGCATGGCTTGTTGTAACTTTCGGAGGTTTGGGGTTCAAAGGGAGAATGTGCCCAATGTCCCTCTACGCTCTCTGATGAGGCAACCTTTTTATGGCTCTCATTGGATCAGTCGGCGATCCTGAACCCTCCGCCAATGGGGTTCAGCGAGTAGCAAAAGTGGTTTGGCCATCTCGTCCGACTGGAGAAATACTTTCCGTACTCCTCCTTTGCCTCGGTAGATGTAACAAAATCGAATCCTTCATATGAATAATAGCATAGAACAGGATTACCACCTTTAAGAATTTTACTTTAAATATAAAACATCGAATTCCAATGAAATATTGAATAACGAGTTATTAAAGATAAAAGAAGAATGAGATGAGGACTTAAATTCTAGAAGATAAGAAGACAAACATTTCTTCAATATGCATGAAACCCTATCTTTCAACTCATTTTGTCTTAAACCAAATGCTAATTGGGACTGGAGCCCAATAAAACTCATTCATATTTTACTCGGCCCAATTCATTTCTCAGTCTAACTTCATAGGCCCTTATAGAGCTAAAGCTTGGTTCACAAACACTACACACCATGTAACCCATCGAAATCCTTACTATATTAATAAGAGCACTAGAACGTATTTACAACCTTAAGATTCTAATTGAAATAATCAACTACCGATTACAATGGAAATATTTAACTGAAGAATATTACAGATAGAAGAAGAAGGAGATGAGACTTAAGATTCTAAGAAGAATAAGAGAATACAAACATTTTCTCAATATGCTAAACCCTTCTTTCCAATCATTTTGTCTTTTACAACGCAAAATTTAATTGGCCTGGATCCGAAATAAAACACTCCAATATGTAACTTGGCCCAATAATTTCTGCATTTCAACTACTCATAGGCCCTAATCATAGCTATCTTGTTCACAAAACATACACCTGTCTCCAAAACACCTTGTTCTCAAGGTTCGCGTCGGATTCATGCATCCGGCAATTATGGAAATATAATACACTCGTCATAGAAAGGCAAAACTGTGTAGTGAACCATATTAGAATTTGGTTGGCCGCTTGAGAGTCTAGACATGGTTTTGCATAATTCATTATTAGCCTTTGGACATTACAGGGATGTTTAATCATTTGGAAATATTCCAAAGAGAAAGCAGCTAACAATCTCCCCCAAAACTTAAGGGAAGTCAATACTACAGCAACATACGAGACCTTAGACATATTTTCCAACATCACCAGACATATGCTAACAGAAGCGGCAATTCCCTTCTGTACTCTCCATTTTCCTTCATATTGTTTCCTTTATGATCAAATGAAATATGCACTTCAAGAGTTGATGAATAGTGTTAGAAGCTAACCTTCCCCCAACCTCTACATTTGAAACTGGCATCATCCAACAAACCCCACTCTCTCTTATTTGCGTAAACTCTTCGACATATACCAAATAGGATTTCATGTACAACCTGCCCTGCAACCATACCTTGTTCAAGAGGATACAAAATTAAATGGAGTATCTAAGTCCATGATGTACTCTATGATGTCCGCGCAACTCTATGCATCTCAAGGACCCATGAAATAAGTGTGTAGCTTGTAAGAGGGACTCACCTGAATATTGACCTTATAATCCCCTCCTCAATACTATCTCCTTCCACTCCAGTACATTATAGCCAGCACATGTATCTAGTGAAGATGTAAAATTGATGTGTCGTGGATTTGGGCCAGATGAAAACTTATGTGTGCTTGAGTTGACCGCCAAAACCTCATTTAACATCATAATAATACGATGTAGACTAGGTGTATGCATTGACAGACATATGAAAATTTAGGCAATTAGAGAATTTAAAACACTCATTGTAGTCCATGATCTCACACTATTTCATAGATTTTGAATATTTAATTATAATAACCGACCGGTCTTACATCTAAGCATAGTAGTTCCTTGCATTGTAAGAAAACTTGTTTAGAGCCCTGAACTCAAAATGTATTCCTTCTGGATCGCCAGTAAGAATGATCACAATTGTTGAAATGGTTACATTCAGAACATTAGCAACAAAAGCAATGGGGAAATGGACTCAACTATGTTGAGACCGTTGATTCTTTCCTCAATATTTTCCATTTTCCACCTCAAGATCTACAATCAACATAATGCATCACACACTTTTGCTGGAAACCTCAACCTCCAGAGAAAAGTTACCAAGACTTAGAGCCTTCAACTCTTTTTGCCCTGAAAAGATATTGAATCCTTTTACACTTAATCGTTGGTGGGGGTCACCTCTACCTCTTACCTCACCTCGTCATGTATATAGTAAATTTAGGTGTAGAAATTACGGAAAAAATCGTGTTTGACCCCATCATCCAACCAGAAACATGACACTCCCTAGAAACAAGTTAAACTTTCGTATATCCTTCGAACCTTACAAAACAAAAAAAAATTAGAAGATTGCCCTCCTCCTAGTATCACCCAATTGCATGTGGGTCTGAGCCAAAGTCAAGGCAAAATAACACTTCAACTTGGTCATCCCCGTTAAAATCTTCAAAGAGTTAGGCCAAAAGGGAACTTGGTAAGCAAACACAACCACAAACAATATGTTTGCAAGTGAAGGAGATTTTTCAAACAACATTACATTATCGTGTGAATTTTCCTCATCATCACTATTAGATCCATATGTTTCATGCAAGCACAGTAAGAGGTTTCTTCTTGAAATTCGTATCATATGTACACCTTGTCTGCTGTAGTTACAGAATGTTTCAACCTCAATGAAAAATAGCTTTTCAGACCAGAATTTTTTAGAACTCACTGTTGTTGTGGGAAGTTTCATCGAACACCTAATCTTTAGTAATGAAGAAGGTTCATGTACCAAATAGCCTTCTATGAGTTTGCATTCCCAATGTTTGTTGGGAGTCTTCAATTTCTCAAAATGGTTTAACTTCAACATCATTTTTAAGTATCAATGCACAACTCTATACATTTATACTTCCCTGCCAATTTATCACAGTTGTTGGTTTGGTTGTCAAAAACGTTGGTTGAAATTCTAACCTTGAAATGCCTTCCATCGGAAAATAGTTTTTTTGTGAAACAACAAATTGACTTAGCTTATAGCTTCACTTCACCATCACTAGATTAAGGAAGAGGTACCAAAATCAAACTTCTCAGTCAAAACCAAGAATGGTGAAGTACTGGTTCTGCCCGAACCAGCAGCCTCCTCAATTGCCGTGCCACAAAATCATTCCAATATCACCACTTCCCTTATAGACAAAAAATGAAATCGTCTATTTTAACCAACCGAAATTCCTCACTACATTAATAAGAGCACTAAGAACGGATTACACACAACCTTAAGATTCTAATTGAAAATAATCAAACTAAAACCGAATTACAATGGAATATTGAATAACAAGTCATTAAAGATAGAAGAAGAATACAGACGAGATTTAGATTCGAGAAGAAAAGAGGAGAAGACAAATAATTTCTTAAATATGAATAACCATTCTTTCAAACTCATTTTAATCTTAAAATATGCCAATTGACCTGATCCCAATAAAACACTCTTATTATTTGTACTCGGCCAATAATCTCAATTTCATCAATTCTAAATCAAGGCCTTATAGAGCTAGCTGATTCAACAACATTGAACCTCCCCCACCCAAGCTATCACACATCCATACAGGGTGGTTCACAGCTGGAGAACTCCTTTAAAAGCGCATTTCCCAAGCCCATAGAACCTCCATCCTTGAGACTAATCCATCATAAGTGCCGCAAAATTCTTGAATGAAGGGTTTGGGGAAATCCTTGTATTGCATTGAAAATGTGTGAGTTCGCCTTTGAATCATAGGTCATCAAAATCTAACAAATTAGCTATAAAATAGTATTATCAGTAAGTTTTTAACCTTCAAAATATGATTGGTCGATTATGTACTCACTGTTAAAGTCATAATATTCCTCAATTTTTGTACTGACCACATCTGATTAAGAACATAAATCTAGGGGTTGTCTTAAGGACTAACTTTAACATATCCCACAATATTTAATAACGTTTTTACTAGTGTGACCTCATTATTTCCATAAAACCTTCCTCCATGTACATAAGTCAATTTACCGTATTGTATCCTCCGTTGTTAAAAAGAATTACCTGGTAGTTTAACACATTGACACGAAGTTTAAGAAAATAAAGAAGACTTTTTAAATCTTGTGGTCCTCAAATTAAAGTTATGGTGAAATGTAATCCAAACTGTATTTTAATCTTTGGCCTTAAACCTGCCACCGTGGAAAGTTGAATTAAAATGTTACCAAAAAAAGAAGAGAGGACATATTTTGAAACAGACTAAAAGAGTATTATGTTAAGTCTTATATACCTTTAAAATTGTTTTTCTGATTTATAAATTATTTAAAAAAATGTCTTGAGTTTTTTAATCTGTAGATAAAGATTGCAACTTTGAACATAATTTGATGATTTGCTTTGAATTGCTTTGATGAAAATAACTACTTATAGGAACTGATTCACATATATAATAAAGTGGCTTAAAACGTTATTAGCATGACTACCGTACTTACTATTGATTGGTTGACTGTTGGGGTGGACTTGTTGCATTAGAAATTGGGAGCAAATATGAAAATAATCAAATTGATATTTCGAAAAATATTTATTGGTTTCATGCAAATAACAATACAATTATTAACTAATCGGATTATAATTTAATTGACCGCATGTATAGTATGTAAGGCAGGCTTCCACGATCGATGATTGCAACTCTAGACCTTCAGGAACGTTCTCACTTTGTCATAGGTGATCTATCATAGACTTCACCTTCTATGTAGTCCTAGCTCTCACTCTGATAATGCTTCTTTGGTGAGTTAGAATATTTATAATGCTTGTAGCTTGGCAACGCCATTATACCCATTATCTTCAATTTTTTTACTTATTTTTTATATACTTGAACACCTACATTTCAGAACTTAAAAGCTTTTTAAATTAAATATTCTAATGTCGCAAGTTCTAAATGGACAGAAATGGTATATAAAATAAAAAGATGTCACAAATACCTCTAACCTTTTTTGTTTTAATTTCATGCCTAAACTAATTGAAAAAGTATTTATCTAAAAAAAATCTCACATGCAACAAATAGTTTTCTCCTAAACTCGATGTAATTATTTTAATATATTCTTATCCAACATATATCTAATATATTTTGGTAACAACTAATTATCTTATTTAATCCTAATGACATCTTTGTATATGTACGTTTACCAAGAATAACCAAAAAAGAGAAAGTGTATGGGAGAACACCAGGGATAAATAGGTTCAAGTTTTGTTCCCTAACAAATCGCCGTAAATCTTATCCTATCAAATGTTGTTTACTTCAAAGCTAGATGCAATCACGATGCGACTTTCACAATTTACAAATAAAGGATAGACAAAGTCAATATAAACTATTATGGCCACATAAATTATATTTCAAACACACCGTTTATACTTGTAAGATTGAACTTTCACATATACCACTACAAAAAAATAACCTAATTACTCTTCACAACTATAGTTTGATAATTTACAATTTGCAACTACCAGGTTACATGGAGGAAAGAGGCGAGCTAGATTGAAGAGAGATGAGAGAGACATGAGAGAGGGCAGAGAGTGGGAGAGAGGCGATTGTGTATATATATTGGTTTGGATAATTATATGTTACAACATCTGGTAGATGTATATGGCTACGCATATTGGGAGAGGAGAATAGAGGCGAGCAAAACTAGAAGAGGGCTAAGAGCGGCGATCAGATTGGAGCTCGAAGATTGGGAGCGGGTAGAGCGGCGATCGAGCAGGGGTAAGAGGAAATGAAGTATATGAATATGGATCAGATAACTATATATATATATATATAGATATATTATCGTCTATCTCCTATACTTCTATATATAATATTATAATATACTATATATTATCTATATTCTGCCTTTGTATCTGTCAGCGCGATTGAGAGAGGTACAGAGAGAAGGGGAACGAGATTGAGAGAGATAGGATAATTGCGAGAGAGAGGGAGCATGGTAAATGTAATATGTATAGTCGGTTAATAACTAGCTCTGGGGCTTGAACTATATGAGTTGGGCACTCGTTGATCAAATTAAAAATTATTTACAAAATTATATAATAAAACACTAAAACTAACAACAAGAATCTAAACTTAGTCATCAAACCATGCATATAAATCATCACAAATAAAATATTTAATAATGCATTACTTTGACTTCAGGTCAAATTTTGGTTGTATGAATTTTAATTTGGAATTACTGTAATTTTTTTTTAAAGATCATATGTATAACAATACACAACAACACCATGCTAGTAAACTTACCATGAGCGTCATACGAGGGGGAGTGTACGTAGAACCTTATCACTATCTCATGAGCTTGATCCGTTAATTTCTAAAGACCCTCGCCTTATCCACATCAAACTCATTAACAAGAAGACGAAAGTAATGAAGAAAGCCACTAAAAAAATGTAAATTTTATGTAGCTTTAACTTGTGATATTTATACGCTGGTTAGACTTCGAGTTTAGAGCGTTTTGTTAGTTTTAGTATTCTATTTCTTATAGTTTAAAATTACTTTTTAAGAGAAAGATTTTTTCAAAGTCTATATTTTAATATTTTGCGTCTCATTAGCAACACTTCACTATTAGTACCAATCGGTCAAAATTTTTGTTTTTTATGTATACCTTATTATGTCTTTATTTAAAAATACAATTGCTTATATCCAGATTGGGAGGAATTTAGGAGAGAGAATTTTTTTTTAAAAGAACAAATGCTTAAGAGTCTCATCTGTTACAATTATCAAATACACTAACTGTCCATCTCTTCTCTTCTTTCATCATGTTCTAAAACGAAGCATTTCCACATTGTTTTCTAAAAAATTAAAAATATCCCCAATTTTCTTATCTTCTGTTTCTAAATACTTTTACTTGCCAAGCACAATATCCATTTTTCACTAATTATTATTGTAAAATCCCGAAATTAAAGAATTACCACATCTGTAAAATTTTCCAATATCAATTTTCACTAATATGGTTTATGAAAATCACGGAATCAAAAAACTTTAATATCCCATTTTGCACTAATTAATTAGGAAACCTTTATGATAATACGTATGTTTTTAATCAATAAATTTATTTTTATAATTTAGAAATTTGTACACCTCTAGTTTTATCTTTATTTTGGCATATTTTCTCACAACTTATTTTATTTTTCTTCAGAATTTTGTAACTTGTGTAAATCGTATCATTCCAACATGTATACCATTTGTATTGATTTGTATTCCTTCTAGATTTCGTGTTGTATTTTGTATAAGAAACTTGTATCTCCTGATTAAGTTTGGTATTCTTCCAACATGATGCAAATAAAAAGGTAGCTATTTAAGAAACCTATTTGTATTCCCTTTATTTTTCAGTATTTATTTCTCTCAGAATTTTATTTCTTTTCCTAAGGTGCGATTCTTCCCATATGTATATTATTGTGTATTTCGATTCATTCTAGTTTTTCTATTGCATTTTTTGTATAATGGTGTATAAAAAATATAAAAATAATATATGAAAAAGTGAGATATAAATAGAAAATTGAAAAAGACTTCGAGAATATTTGTTGCATCATTCTTACATAAAAGACATTAACTAGTTTGTCTTACTTTCGAGATGGAATATAATTAGAAAAAAAAAGATTCATAAACTATCAACATGAGATTTTTAATAATACATATTAATAGATATACAATATAGTTTTGATACGAATTGTATAAAGATAACCAAAATCGAAAGAAAAAATGTAAAAACAAGGGAAAATGTACAAGTACCCCCCTCAACCCTATGCCCGAAATCCCAAGACACACTTATACTATAACTAGTTTCCGATATACCCCCTTCACTTATTTTATAATTATTTCTGCCTTTTTCGGCCTACGTGGCACTAGCTTGAACAAAAAATCAGCCATGCTGGGCCCACAAGATTGTCACGTAGGCCGAAAGGGCTAGAAAATTATTAAAAAATAAATTATTAATAAAAATTTCACAATATTTTTTTTCTAATTTTTTAAGTTCAGGGGGTAATAGCCTTATTAATAGTATAATTGTTTTTCTGAGGATTCCCCGGGGAATAGGTTAGGGGGGACTTGTGGCATTATCCTAAAAAAAAACAAACTAATAGAAGGTTTGTTTCTTCCTTAATAAAATCCATACCTAACTGGCATACTTTTGCATGAATACAAAATTTGGGACAAATACATAATTTTCCAACTATGCAACCGAAATTTTTTAATTCAATACCAATATTACTACCACACCATAGTGCTGAATTTCAAACTTAGAAGAATACCAATTTCTAAACATGACTATAAATACACACACACTACTTGGAATTGTTCTACTCTCAACTTGGTCTCAACAGGTTTTCAAAATCTTCAACACTTCATTTTATTTTTCTTTTATTAATAGTGATACAAAAAGATGAAAATACCAACTCTTTAATCATCTCTCTTCCGTTATTTTAATAATGGATCCTACATTGTCCGTTTTCTTAAGTAATATATATAGATTGAAAGATGAAAAGTCGTTAGAAAATTGTTGATTACGTTGCACTCTTGTAATCCTCTAGATTTTAAAGAACCATTAGAGGTGTTTTAGTTTTTTCAAACCCTAACACCAGTTGGTCCCATTTAATACTCAACTACAAACAAAATTATTGAAAAAAAGTTACTAAAAAATAGTAAACAACCTATAAATTGGATGATGCATAACTTAATAAAAATGATTGTTATGAATAATCTTTAGCAAATGAATTGGAAAATTGTAATAATTCAGGTGAGATAAAATAGGGTCTAAATTAGAATATAACACTATTTTCCTAAAATACTGACATTTTTGACATTTTTACTAAAATTTTATAAAAAAAATATGGAATATTTTTTAATAATTCTTTTAAGATTTTGACTAATTTGCTAATTTATCCTTTAATAATCATGTAATGCATGGGCGACCCAACTCACAAGTTCAAGCCCCCAAAGGCTAATATGGCCTTATCTAGTTGGCTAAAGAGTCCTATTTTTTGAAAGGTTTTTGGTGTGGCCCTCCAGGAAGGGGGGGGGGGGGTCTTGTCTAATTCCAATCAAATACGAGTTGACCCCAAGACTCAACCCTAATTGACGGCTTTTTCTCACCCTCATTTCGTTTTTCCCCTGCCTACAGTTTCTCTTTGTTTTCCTTCACAAGGACATTCACTCAATGTCAGTTCTTTGATTCTTTTTCCGTTACGTCTTTAGCAATTGTTACTTGTTGTTTTTTCTCCTCTTGTCTGTCTCAGTGACTGCTTTCCTTTTAGAATCCACTTACAGTGCGTATTATTAGCTCCATCCTCTTTCGCCGTAATCGCATTTTGTCCTTGCTCTGCTTTCGACACTTCGTGAAAAATTCGAGTCATTCGAGCGTCTCTCTACAACCTAAACAATATCCATATTTTTAATTTTTTTTCGGGCTGCGCAAGTTCTTACGATTAAATCCCAGTATGCGCCCTTGCGACACCAGTCTTTTTAGTGCCTTCTCCGCCCTCTCGCACAAAGATGTAATATATTATTTGTCGTATCTCTTTCCTGTTCTCTGATACTTCAGTGACCGTCAAAATTGGCTGTTAGGTGCATCGACGTTTTCGAGCTCTCTCTCTGTCGTTTTTCCGTCCTCTTCTATTCGCTCTGTTTCCTTTCCGCTTCGTCCTTTTTGATCTTGCTTTCTCCTTCTCTGCCTTTCTGTTCTCGCCTTCCCTCGTTCTTCTTTCCTTTCTCTCGATCAGCACTATTCATCTAATAAAATATTATGCCTCTTTCTCCTTTAGTTGCTCATGTGTACAGCATTCAACTTAGTATGATGTAGTATTTCCAATAGATAATAATTTATTAATCGTTTTTCTTTCTTTGTTGTCTCAAGTGAGATCAACATAGTCAAGATTTGAATCTCCTCTTATATATAAAAAATTATTTTTTCCTTTTTTTGTTTCAAAGCGCAGATAAACTCGGGTTAGTTTTGAGCTTTCTACATAGTTCATTTTGTTTAAATAAAAAAAAATATTTGTGTTAGGGTTAGTTTGAGCACACTTTAAATATTCCCCAAAATAACCTTCTATCTCTCACCAGCTAGTTAAGGGTAATTTTTTTACCAATCAGGTTCAACTTTATACTTTGTTTCTCGCTGGGATTTCACTTAGTATTCAGCGCCCTTTGATGCGATCATTCCAATCATTTAGCAACATTTCTTGGTGCGAGCAATATTATGTAATACGTTTCGATAAACCTATTGAGTATGGTTAAAGTTTTCTTTGTTCAAAATATAAATTTCATGATGCACTTTACTCTACCCTTATTTTTTTCTAATTTAATCATCAACTAATCCAAATAATTACCCCAATAAAATTTGTCAAAAATTAATGAAACATGAGACCCCACCTTGTTTTTATGAAAGAGTACATTAAGATGCTTGCAACTATAATAGGAATCTAATAATTACACGATAATATAGTAATAAATAAAAGGTACCTCTAGGAATAGACAATCAAAACCTATCTAGTGCGTTCGCGTACAAGAGCTACTCGACAACTCATGAGATTGAAATGCACTATTCCTTTCCAAAATGGTTTTATGAAGTATGTTTAGACCATGTAGAAACAATTTAGTCTAATAGTTTTTGTAATGAAATAATCCCTAAACTCCCTCACGTGTTACTGAGCTAACTTGGCATCATTGCAAGCCGCTTGAAGCATTAACTATAACTTTAGAGTGAAAGAAGTTCATTCACAAAAGCTAATTTTAAAAGATCATCTGAGGTGATAATTTTATAAGCTAAATTTTCATTTCCCTTTGAACTAGTTTAATATAGAATTTAGGATTAGGAATTTTAATTTCCCTCCTTATTGGAACAATATATTAATTCTTACTTAACAAAGATAAAGGAACTTAACAATTAAGAGCTCTCGGATTAAAAGACCAACAAATAATAAATAGCTAGGACAGTGAAAACAAATTTTTATAATTTTATACTACATGAGTTATGTGAAAATATCAGCTAGAGTACTGCTTTGCCATTGAATCATCTTTATATCATTTTGTGTGTCAGGTTAATATTGTTGTTGTGTGAAAAGTTTGAATAGGATATGAAACGCTCAAATACATTCAACTTATATGGAAGTACACCTTCCCCAATTCTGTAAAGTGAAAGACTAAATGGGAGTTTGGAGGAGGCTTATGACTCGCATGATCATCAAAGCGAGAAGCTTCACACTCCAAAAACTCCACCCAATACATAACAAGTGTTTGCCAGCTACTGAAACTCATGGCTTAAAAGAAAGTGACTACCTTAAATCACAACAGACTTAAGACTAAATCATTAGACACTTTTTAACGTGCCAATATAATAAGTCTCAGAGCTATAGGTACCTTAATTCCATGCTTTATTATGGCAACCATCTATCTTTTTTTCGACTTGATTGTCTAGTTTTCCAAACGAAATATTCTGCTATATACTTATAATAGTACAATTTTTTCAGCAGGCTATGAATAAATAAATGGGGTTTTCAGATTCTCACAGATTTGGTATTCCTTTAAAGGTGAGATGAAGTGAGACTTATTTTTACCTATCAGATTTTATAATAAGATTTAATCGTTATTAGTCTGAACATTTCTTTAATTATTAAGCTCTTGAACAAGTCCTTAGAATCATTAAGATTGATTCTTGTGGATAATATTCCTTAATGTCCCACTCAACCAACCACGACCATTAATCACTTCTTTCATCACAATGACAGCGAACATCTCCTGAAATTTAACTCTTGAATATGAAATTTTTTGTGAACTTGAGACTTTGTACATATCTTGGTGTTACATTCATTATTTTGCATTTCCTTTGTATAACACAAGTTATTGTTTGCTTTCACCAAATAACATCTAACACTGGTTTAGTCTCGTCAATAGCGATTTGTCTTCTATATTTTTAAATCTCCATACTCATCACCATGTAAATTGAAATGCCGATTGTGCACATTTTGCAACTTGAAATCTGAATGATTTAGCCTTAGTTTTATCAAGTGCATATGTTAATCATTAAGATTTAAGCATTAATTATCATTAAGAAGTGGTTGAACAAAGTATTAAATCTTGTCTCTATAATTTACCACTCTATCCACAAATCACTAACCACACCATTATCGTTGATCATCACCAAACACCTGTTTATCACGACAGGGCCTATATCCGTTGATAACCACTCACTTTATATTCACAGCTCATCCGCAGGCAAATATCTGTACCATACACCCCTAACGCTTCACTTCTGATTCATCAGATGAATACTTACTGAACTCTGCTGTTTGTGTGTGCAAAACTTACATATCCATACTTAGTTACTGGCTTTTAACCTCGACCTATATTGGGAGAAATGGAACCCCTTTTTGAGTTCAAAAATGAGCGGAGCTAGATTGCTAGTGCAGCAGTTCATCGTTCTAGCTCATATACTATCCTCTCACGGAAAGGCTGTCAACATTAACATGCCGGTGATTAGGAATACATGTGTGGTTTACACATGGTGGTGAGGCACTGTGGGAACTTATAACGACTTGTGGGTTGGAGCACGAACTATGAGGTACAACTGTGTGGCGTTAACTTTAACAGATACTGCGCTGGGTATTTGCTTTTCACAAATCAATGTAATAATGGGGAAAAAAAGAGTATGCGACGTGCACTGATAGGACTAAGGTTAAGGATCTCTCAGGCTAACACTAAGGGACTGGACGATGGCCTCGACACCCGCCAAGTTACTTCCATATGAGATTGCGGGTGGCTCGGGGTGGTGTCTCCGCGCCTCGCTTCATGCGCCCCTCCCTACTGCTCTGTAACGTCCACTTATCTTTCCACCGGCTGAGGGTGCAATCCTTACCTACGATCGTTCTCTACCTTTGATATGAACTACTTACCCTGTCGGCTGTTAAACGCCCGCCATTCTATATTCAAGCTGTACCACCCTTTTGTCCGCACTGTTTTCAATCTGCCCTGTTCTACCCCTCTCTCCGTCTGGAATTTCCTCCCCTCCCCTTCCGATCAATCATTTCTATTACCTTTCCATGGTCTTTCATTCTTCCTCTCCCCCCTCCCATATCCTACCCTTGGGGGGGGCAGGGGGCGCCTTCTGGCGTCTCTACGCGTCTCCGTCTTAGCGGGCCAGCCCCCCCCCCTGAAACTATTTTTATAAGTATTTTGCTAACCCTTTTGGCCTACGTGGGGCACTAGTTTGGGGGGGGAAAAAAAAGTCAACATTGTTGGCCCCCACAAATAGTGCCACGTATGCTGAAAGGGGTAAAAAATTATTAATCAAATAAGTTCAGGGGGTAATAGGACCTTTAGTATGTTAACTGTGTCTCTGGATGTCGGCATAGGTTGAGGGGGTACTTGGGCATTATCCCTAAATAAGATTAACATAATATACCATATTTCTTTTGAGCAAAAAAGTTTATCTCCAAAGCTAAAAGCCCTACATCTTAAAGAAAATTTCCTTCCAACAAAAGAAATCATTTAATTTCATATCACCAACTAAAAAGGAAAAGGAAATTACATTGATCTGAAATCATATAGTTCAGCTTGAAGATTGCTTAATATTGATGTGTCATATTTCGCCAACTTATTAATGAAAAATAACGAACTGATTTTATGAAGCTAAGGAAAATCTTATTAAGTCAACACTATTCTATTTCTTGTTGGTTAGGCTTATTGAGCCCTTGTTGACATTTGAGCCAAGCTGGCTACATATTGTACAACAGTATGTTGTTGAAGTTTATTGATAAGAAGGTCAAACCTGAAAATTTTTTGTTCAGCTTGCACAAACACATGTTTAATGTTTTTTTCGCCACGTTTTACTTCACTATCTCTAAGATTCCTCATAATCAGATGTGAATGTTTTCCATGATGTATCTGAAGATACTCCATCGACGAAAAAACAAACCTCTTATGAGGCAAGCATTCCCTCATAAAATAATTATTTTTTTAATTAGGTAAAGACAATAATTGAATTTTCTCTCCATGTTGAGTGTAAAAAAACATAATATTTTAAACATACTAATTCTTTTAATTTTTTAAAAAACTTTTTAACTACATAATAAAAAGCTTCAACTAAGATAAAATCTTAAAAGTATTGCATACCTCCATAACTATTCCCCTCAAGTTCTCAGAATTTATTGGACCAGCTTTGCCTACTCGCAACTCGAAGTCACCAAGGCAATACTGAAACCCCTATATCATACAAATATGTTTTAATGAGTCTGTAATGAAGACAAGATTTTGATGGTTGTTATATAAGTATATTCATCCTCAATACGAATCATACTTTGTGCAGATCTCAATATAATACAAACCTCCACAATTACGTGCAAACTTATTTCTGTAAGATTATAAGTTCTCCATTATCCCCTTTTGCATTGACATTTTTTTGCTTCCACAATCAGTCTTTGCCTACTTAGTGCCAGTAAAACGTGCGGGTTATTCGTGAAGTGAAACCCCCCCCAAAAATGTTTGGGGAAATTCAATGCATTTGCTTGTTCTAGTAGAAAGAAAAAAAATCATCAACAATCAAATATCGTAATGGCTACAAAGTACTCTTAAAATGACCGGATGTTTAAAGTTAAAATGCTAGATATATGATTATCTTACATTAGTATCTATTATGTACCAAAATTTTCAATATTCTTCATTTTTTTTAATACATTCTATTACAAGAGAAAAACTAAAATTCCAGTTCAATCTTATAATTCATCAAAAGGAGAAAAAAAAAGGAATCTCATCTCTTTTATTCGTTTACAGACCATGAATTTATTAGTAAGATGAATACTTTGAGCATGAGCTTATAGAAGCAAAGGTATATTTTCATCCTCCTTCTTTACCCATTAATGCTCTCACACATTTAAGATACTTCTATCAGTATTTTGACTATTTGATTGTTGTACCTGCATTTGGCTGCCAACACAACCCAACAACAAACAAAGTAATAAATTGTACACTTAACATACACATCAAACTCACATTTCAAAAATTTCTGTTTCTATTGACTAAATTCAAATCATTACCATTTGATTGACATGTTGTCCGATTGCAAGTACAATTTTCTTTTTCCTTTTTCCTCTTAACAAAAATTGTCAAAAAGAAGAAAAACTTCTTGCTAATTACAAGGAAAGGTAAGAAAATGAATCTTAAAATCTTTATGTTATAGTTTGAAATTTCTGAAAGGCATAAGGTTGTATTTAATAGTGGACAAGTGTGACCTTTAACAAAATCCAAAGTCGATATTTGACTTTTGTGTTACTAAAATTTTCAACAAAGTTGACAGCGCGGGGAAATGTAAAGGTAACACAAATGACACCGAACAAAAAACTTAGATAGAATAATCAAAATATTACATTATCAAAGTATTTCCCGTCCTTGACCCAATAAAATAAAAGTTGACAAAACAAACTTAACCAAAAAAACACCATTAGAGGCGGAACCGCGAAGAGGGGGGATAAAGGAGAGAGCAGTTGTTTCCTTATTAGCACGAAGATAGCAAAGAGAAATATAAATGTCAGTCGGTCGGTCTGAACTACTGTTGCGTGGGACTACATATCATACAATTCAGATTATGGTCGAATAGATCTATCATAGTTGAAAGGGCAAGAAGACCAACATGAAGATAGGAAAAAAAAATATGAAAAAGAGAAATAGGAAGAGAGCGAAGGGGTTGAATCTCTCTAAGTAAGATAAGTGGCGTGACGCTTGTTTGCTGTTCAGCAAAATCAAGTTGTTCATACTTGTGAAGCTGGACGTAGAAGGTAGTTCATCGGCAAAAGTGCGTTAGTCTGGAAAATGTACATATGTGATTAAAATATCGGTTTATATTACAACAAATAGAACATATATGGTACACGAATGAGTTGCTTTCAGTGGAGTAAACAATAGAATGAAGGGGGAAGATGGTTAATCAATCTACTATGTATTTGAGGGTAAACACGCGAAGGTTCACAAAATGAAGGTTATGCGGGGCAAACAAAATCGGGTGGTCATTGGAAGAAGACAATAGTGAGATTTCGCATTAGCGAATATTTTTTCCTTATTGGAGTATAGCATCTGAGAGCTAGGGAAAACAAACACATCGCACGAGGGGGGAAGGGTTAACTATCTAGTTTGACAGCTGGTTCGGGTAGTCAATAAGGAATAAGTGCCAAGCGGGGGGTGGTGGAAAAAACAGGAACAGAGGTCGGAGGAGGAAACAAATCAAAAACACGCACTCACCCGGGACTAGGGGGAAAAGAATGAACAGTGGGTGATTGTGAAAATAAGTCAGATACTCGTCAATTCTGGATCATCGTATAGAATAAATGTCGAATATGGGGAAATCCACACATAAGCAAAAAACAGTATGTGACCTGTAAAGCCAGGGGGGGGGGGGTACATTGATCTACCCAGGTTGCACGGCTTAAGTGGAATGGGAACAGTTCTGATTTGAGTTAAAACATTTAGGGGATCTATTTTCATATAGAGGAAAGGGGGAGAAAAGGGAACAACATCACCTATCGCATCCGGAATATTACATGGTTGTGGGGGAGTGGTAATGTTCAAAAAGGGAAAGAAAAAGGAATTCACATTTTTGGTAATTACCTACATGTGGGGTGGTGAAGTTTTCTTTATTTCGACCATGAAGAATCATCGGACAGATGAAGTGCATATCAACTAATACGATCAATTCAACTTCAAATCAACAAAGTGACCTTTGGGATTGCTTAATTAAATTATTATGTAATTTAAGTGTAAAATTAATTTGAACATAACTGTACAATTATGATAGAGTAATGAAAATAGTAATAAAACTGATGTGTTTGCAAAATATGGTTAAGTCGTCCTCTATTAAAATGATTGAAAGAACCACCCTAATAATGCCAAAAATTTATACATTAAACTAATTCTTTCTCTATCAAAAGAATCAATGGCAGATCCCAAATAAATGCATATACCACTTAAAATATTTTGGTGAAGAGATTAGATATGTATTTTAATTACCAATACACTAAATTGTTGAACCTTTGTGTATGTGGAAAAATGTAGTAAGACCTCAATTTCATGTTCGTAATAGAAATTTTAGATGTTTTAACTTCATCTTTTAGACCTTACTCTTGATGATGTTGTTATATTAATCAATACTTATTGAAAGTGATGAACTACAAAGAGAATTCAATCTTTGTATATGAAAATATTGTCATGTGCCATTTGTTGTTAAGGTATATCAGAGGAAAGGGCCGTGCATATTACTGAAACTCATTTCAAATCAAAAAAACATCAATCAAAACTTTAAAGTAGTGGTGTTAAATAAGCCAAGTCCATTCAATCCACTGAATTTCATTCAAGTTAGGATGGAATCAAAAATTTAACCCATCTAATTAGCTCAATTTTTCTTTCACCAACGCATTTCAGTTCAATAAAAAAATGATTCATATGTGGCTCAAATTAAAATTCACGAGTAACTTATTAAAATAACTTTTTTAAAATACATTATTTATTTATATGTTAATGTATAGTCCATAAATAAAGAACAGTAATAATTTTGTTAAGAACAAAAACATAAAAAACAAATTAAGTAATTAAGTATTAGTGAGAATTGAGCGCGGGGGGGATTTATTATCATCCGCATTCTATCTCATTTTTAGTCGATCTATTTCAACTCAAATAGCCTTTGAATAATCAATAATTCACATTTTTATAAACTCGTTTAATACATTCCGGAAGCTAGGTGGGGAAGTAACAAGTACTTGTTTCCAGTTCCGTGTAACCCAATAGCTTTTGTGTTAGAACAAGCCCAACCCAATGTTACATCAACACTTATTTTAATTTGGGCGGAGAAGAAGCAATAGAAACTGGAATGTAACTCCATAAAGGTTGATTTTCATGGACCCAAGCCCGAACATATCAACAGCCGACAGGTTTTAAAAAGGGCTAACGGCTTATAAATAGTTTCCTTAATTAAGCACCCGAATTGGCCGTGCTTTACTAATTGTATATTGTTGAAATATAGTCTAAGATTGTAAAAGTATTTCCCCCATATTACAATTAGGAACTACTGACTCAATCACTTGCCTGTCCGTTACTCTCTTCAGTTTTCTGTTAAGGTCTATCCTCAGATGTACTCAAATTGATCAGTAATCGAATTTCAAGGTTTAGTCCGTAAACTAATTGGTTATTTTCCCAATTCGGTAGGGGTTGCGTGCTTTGAGGCGGGGGGAAAATTTAAAAAAAATGGTTGATTACTCGTTGGTTCTCACATCCCTCCAAAAATGGGCGAGAGAAAGATCTCAAAGATCTGGAGTTTTTCTTTTTGTGTATGTTATATGATGATCCGATCCGCAAGGACCATGATTGGGATGGTTTGATCGTTTCGAGCTCTACCCTGCCTGCAATTTCCTTGTTTTTGAAGGAGGAAAAAAATCCTCTACCTGCTGCCAATAGTCTTTCTTATCTTTAACAATAATAATCCCCAATAATCATATCATTGAAGAATTATTAGGATAAATCTAGTTTAAATCAATAACATATCCGGTGTGTCAACACGGTGAATCTAATGAGGGTATAGAAACACAAACTTTTATCGCTACCTCAAAGTAGAGATATATTAATATTGTTATCCATAAAAATAATATTAACAAAAAGGGTAAAAAACAGAAAATGAAAATACAGAAAAGTGAGAATATAGTAGGAAGATGTTCTTTTTTTGGTAATTCAACTCCGAAAAACCCGTTTGAAACCATAAACTCACACTAAAATTTACTTCAAGAAGAATTCCAAATTTTTTCTCGAGAATTTAAAAATAGCAAAAAGTTTTTTCACTTCAAAGTATAGCACAAGGGCTTCAACAGGACTCACTTGATCTATTGCAGAGAATATTCCGAAAGCCAAACCTCTAACTTTTACTTTTATCTAACATTTCTTTGTTTTTTGCCATATGGAATCAAATTTTTTTGAAATGTTATTAACCAAACCTTCGCTCTTTAATCATTGACCCCACTTCTTCTTTTTTTGTAGTTTTCATTGTCATAATCCAAATTCTTCATTATTAGTGTTCTGTGTGGATTAAGTTTCCTTTAACAAAAACTAGTCTCTCTCTATATATATAGCATATTTAGAATTAATTACTTATCAGATATGGATTTGTTATCTATTGGGTGTGGCAAAGGTTAGGACTTCTTGATGCGCCAATGCTCGAGGGATGGGGTATTAATTTTACTTACAAACACAAGAGCAACATTAGATGTATGCATAAAGATGTGAGAATCTGAAGAACATCAAAAGTAAGGTCCACGAAGAGCTTAAAGTTGCCCGGAGAAACTTTCAATCTTTCACACAATGGTGAAGCTTGGTTATGGAATAGTGTTGATACCACTACTGAACATGTGGAAACTGTAAGGCAGGAACACTAGAGTGAAAGGTTTGATTTTTATTGTTGGTGGGGTCAAAACTGCAGTCACGTACGCGCTGAGCAGGAGATCCTAAGAACATTACACATGGAGTTGATCAACTTTTAAAATGAAGGCACCATCTCAATTCATTCTCCTTTGATCGTCCATTTCAAGTCATTTGCTATACCTAGTAACAGTGGTGAGGAGGGTTGTTGTTGACTCTACAACAATTCCAGAGGGATGAAGGTGCATGGCAGCTGAAGATGACGGTCCACTATGATTGGGGGGGGGGGATATGTGGTCTGGGTGTGTGGTTGGTAAGACAAACCTGGCTTAACAAAACAGACAGAAGGCGAGCTAGAAAGGATGTTTCATTATGTTGTTGAGTCTTGGAGACCCGTTGTGGTATAGTTAGTGGGATCAGAACAGTCGCATTCTTAATAAGCTTGGATGTGTAGGAAGCTTTTGATCTAAAGAGACTTGGAATTCCAAGTGGAACAACTACAAACATCAAATGCAAAGTGTATTCACAACATGCGTTTCCGATCTGTTTGGAAGCAATTGGAGCACAGAGATCAATGGAAATTGGGCTTTTATTTGAAGAGAGGAAGCTTGGGATCTTTTTTCAGCAGAAAGTCGTATTTTTGTCCGACAATCCTTTTTACTTGACATTGCAAAAGAGGTTGACAGAAGAATGCAAGGGGATGCCGCAGGTAATTATTGAAGTTGGCAAGAGCAACTAAAAAACTCTTAAAACCAAGCCTTCGTGGAATTTTGACCTTGAACACATTAAAGAAGTGCTGAAACAAGAATTAATCATAAGTGACCAAAGAGTTTTTATAAACCTCTAAGTCTAAGCTTGATTTCCTTGGATGTAATTAAGCAAAGAACCTCTTTTTGCTTTGTTCCTTGTTTGAGGAAGAATAGTAATGTCTGTCCAGAAGAATACAAGATAATGAAAGGGGCTTTGCAATCTTTTCCAGAATCGGAAGTTAGAACAGCAAGAAATACGGTGTGTCGTCTGTTGAACATTGAATAATTGTTCTTTTCTTGTTAGTCCAAGGTTCAGACAAAACTATGTGAAAATCTGATGTGGTCATGATGTGGCTATAAGTATCCCGTCTGAGGGAGAGCATAACTTTATGGTAAGAGTCCACCATGTTAACTCCGATGAGTTTCCCAAGAATAACTTTTATATGAGCATTTCACTTCACATGTCAAAGTGCCAATAATTGATTAGCCATCCTAGATCAATATTTTGCCAAACTAAGTTTTAATATGCAACTCCGGGTTGATGAAATTTTCGTTCAAGTTACGGACGATTTTTTTTGATGGAATGGTAAACTCAATTTCTTCAGCCCCTGAGTGTATATAGTGCAATACCCCGTTCTGCCTTTGCCGGCATCCATTCGGAGGTTTCAAGTTTTGAGACGTTGTGGTCTGGTATCTAGTGTTTGGGTGACATATCCATTATCGGGAATCTTGTCACTTTAGAAATTCTCAGCATAAGAGATTCTCGGTTATTCCTAGGTGCCAGTGGAGATTGGAAATTAACCAATCTAATTTATGTTGGAGTCGGAACATGAGTGTAAAAAACCCTGAAAGGATTTCAACAGGTTCCTTATCAGCTATTCAGTCGAGAACTACATCTGTTGTAGTGAATATTGTAGTTTACTCCACCTTAAGTGGAACTGAAAATCCGAAATCGAGAATGACCGCACTGAATTCAGTAATGTGCAAGATGTTATCTACAGTAACTTTGAGACTTTCCTCTAAGTGATACGGTACATTCGTACATGAGTGACTGTGGAACGATGATTACGACAGGAATATTAACTTTAGAGAAAGGTCATGGATTACTAGGCCATTGGGTATTGGATCTGGCCCACCAGTGGGGAGGTGGAATTGTGAAGGGTCGAGAGAATTCATACTTCAACGGAAAGGGCTTTAATAATGTGTTGACTGGTTGGGCAAACAAAAATAAACTTCAGAATGTGAAATGTCGCCACATCCGTCTAGATATGGTGATTTAGTGAACATTTATTGAGAGCTCGGAGGAGACATGAAATAATCAAGTTCCCCAATTTATATGAGTTGAGCTTCATATCTTAAATGCCCTGCTCACTTTTGCATGAACAATTTTGAGGCCATTTAAGTTCCCTCAGTTACGGAAAAATGATCTTCGATGATTTACCGACTTCCAAAATTTTCTTTCTGGCCTACTCCCACACTCCATACTATCTCAAATCCTCTTTTTAATGAAAGGTTTGCTTTCTTTCGTGAAACTAGCTTCTTTTTCAATGTATTCACAGGCGCAAATTTTAAGTTTTTAAATTTTTTCTATTTTGTTTATCATTATTTGAATTTCTTATCTTATTTCTTGTTGTAGTGCGAAAATAAATAGATATGAAAAGGACGAATAAGTAAGAACAAATTTAAGACTATTTTTTTAATGACCCCCTCAATTTTACTTTGGGGTCATATGAAGTTGAGCTCAATAGGCTTATAAAAATCGAGTTTGGTTATGACCCTCCCAATTTAAATATTTATCTCATAACTTTTAACATATTTGTTATTAAACTTTTAATAATAACCTTAATTTGAAATGTATTAAGGCTTGAATAAATTTTAGTTTGAACTCATTCAAATTATCTTGAGTTGACTCCCTAAAATTATGGACGGATTAGCACTGTTACCTAGCTCCATGTTGATACATGAACATTTGCCGGTTTCTTGTCTCAACCTGAAAGAGCTGCATCTGATAGTGCGAACTTAATTCTCTATGCGCGTCACCAACAGCAAGGCCGACGCCACCTACGTCAGCAACGGGAAACATTAAGGAAGGAAGGGGAGAAAATTGAAAACGTCTCGGCCAGCAGGCACCAGAGGGGGGGGGTGGTGTGGCACTAAAGGGCTTACCATGGACGAAAAAGTTTTCCTTATGGAAAACGGTTTTGTATTGACTAATCATTTTCTTCTTGTAGAAAAGGTTTAGGATCTATAAATAGAGGCCTGTTTTCCTTCTAACGTAATAAGCATTCACAATGTAGTCTTAAAAGGCTTTGACAGTTTTGGTTATGGGGAGAATTTAGGTCACAACAAGCTTGAATAAATGTTATCACTTGTGTGAACCTCCCATGTCATTCTAGTGATTTGGTTGATGTTGTATTTAACCATTTTCCCTCCTGTATTTTTGTCATCTCATATTTTATAGTGGATTGCTCATCTCCAATTGTGGCGTAAGTCTATTGACCGAAAAAACCAAAAACAAGTTAATCTTAAAAATGTAGTACTTTAAAAATTGTATATGTTTCGTTGTCTTCTTTACTCGTGGTCTGTTCGAGGTTTGCTTTGCTAGCTTCCTCCGCGTATACACCTCTTATTACGGTCCTAACAAGTGGTATCAGAGCCGATTCCAACTATGAGATCAGGTTCAAGTGGTTCGATGATCGATGATTGAACCGGTTTAGAAAGAGGTGTTCATCTTGGCGGTGTAGTTCTAAGCCGCACCTTTTTGACAGTAATGAAGATTTTGTTGGCGAAATTTGTATTTCAGAAGGTTCTCTGTGTTGAGACATACGTTTTGGCAAAGGATATTATGGATAAAAGAGGAGAGAAGCAAGTTGTTGAAAAAAAATATATAGTCCAAGAAGGTGGACAAATTTATTTTGTCAGAAATTCCTACTCACGGGGAGAATTGTTGTGTTTTATTTACTAAATTTCTTACCATAAATAGGTTTTCCTTGGTTTAGGAAAATGTTTTGGATTGACTAAATTCCTTTTCTTGTAGTAAAAGGTTTAGGACTCTATAAATAGAGGCCATTTCCGTTTCTAATTAATAAAGCTTCACATGTATCTCCAGGGCTTGAGAGTTTTGGTTATGGGGAGAATTTTACGGTCACAAAGCTTGATTGTTAATAATCACTTGTGTTGAACCTCCCATGTAATTCTGATGATTTGGTTGATTTTGTGAGTCCCTCTATATTTGTACTCCTCATATTTATAGTTGGATTGCTAAACAATCTCCTTGTGGACAGTAGGTCATTGACCGAACCACGTTAAATCTTTGTGTCCCTTTTGGTATATTTTCCCGTTATATCTTCTACTCGTAAGGTCTGTCGAGGTTTGCTTTGCTAGCTTCCGCGTATACACCTGCTTATTTACGTTCCTAACAAGTGGACTACCGAAAAAGCCAGAAGTCAACGATGGAGTCAGGTTCATGGTTCATGCTACAGAATGATGAACAAAAACAGGTTAGAAAGATGTGAAGTTCATCTTGGCGAGTGTGTTCTAGCCGCAAACCCTTTATAACTGAAACAACATTAACTGAAGATTTTGGTTGGAGCAATTGTTTCAAGAGAGGTTCTCCTGTGTTAGACATAAATTTTGCAAAGGATATTATGGAGAGGAAAGCAAGTTGTTGAAGATTAAGTCAAGAAGGTGACAAATTTATTTTGTCAGAAATTCAGACCAAGGGGGGTGGAAGATTTGTTGGGTTTTTAATTGCCTAAATTCTTACCATAATCGGTTTTTTCCTGTAGGAAAGGGTTTTATAAGTATGACTAATCCTTTTCCTGTAGGAAAGGTTTTAGGACTCTATAAATAGAGGCATATTCCCTTCAATTAATAAGCACTCCAATGTAGTCTTAAAGTACTTTGAGAGTTTTTTGTTAGGGGGAGAATTATGGGTCCAAGCTGATATGTTATCGAACTTGTGTTAACCCCCATGTATTTTCCCATGTTTGGTTTGAGGTTGTTTCCCCTCTGTATTTTGTACTCTCATTTTTTTATATGGATTGCTCATCTCCTTTCTGGACGTACGGTCTATTGGACCGAACCACGTTAATCTTTGTGTCTTTGTTGTATATGTCCTCGTTGTCTTCTTAACCGTGGTCTTTCGAGTTTTGCATGCTAGCTTCCGCGTTTTAACCCTGCTTATTTTAAACGTCCAACAAGTAGTATCAGAGCCAGAATTCAATGATGTATCAGGTTCAGTGGTGCCTGATCGATGATTTAACAGGTTAGAAAAGGTGTTCGTCTTGGCGGGTGTGTTTCTAGCCCGCACCTTTTTGACTTTAAATGAAGATTTTGTTGGAGAAATGGTTTCAAGAGGTTCTCTGTATTGAGACATAAATTTTGCAAAGGAGATAGGATAGGGGAGAATCAAGTTGTTGAGATTAAGTAAGAAGGTGGACAATTTATTTTGTCAAATTCAGGCCAAGGGGGAGATTTTGTTAGGTTTTTATTTGTCCTAAATTTCCTTACCATAATAAGGTTTTCCTTTAAGAAAAAGGTTTTGAATTGACTAATCCTTTTCTTGTAGGAAAAGGTTTAGGACTCCTATAAATGAGGCATGTTTCCTTCTAACTAATCAGCATTCACAATGTAGGTTTGTTTTTTTTCTAAGGGTTTTGAGAGTTTTGGTTAGGGGGAGAAATTGTGAGTCCAGCTTGATACGTTATCACTTTCTGTGAACCGCCATTGTATTCTGAGTGAATTTGGTTGGGGTTGTTTTCCCTCTGTATTTTTGTACTCTCAATATTTATAGTGATTGCTCCTCTCCTTTGTGGACGTAAGGTCGTGACCAACCACGTTAAAATCTTGTGTCTTTTGATATATTTCTCGTTGTCTCTTTACTCGTGGTCTTTTGAGGTTTTTGCTTTGCTAGCTTCCGCGTTACACCGGCTTATTTTTTCGTCCTAACACCTACTTGAGCTAAACTTGAACATTGGAAGTAAAGAATTGTATACAAGTGAGAAACTTAATCTCTCATCATGACCAGAGTGCTCGGAACTTAAACGAATACTATTGATAAAAATTGTGGTTTTCAATGGAAAAAGTGATCACACAAGAGGAACAACAAGGAGAAGAAATCATGAATAATGAGCCCTTATCTCCCCTGTTGGAAGAGCTGCAGCTTGAAGGACTGCCTAAGCTGGGGCATTTCTTTCTAACAAAGTGTGCTCTTGAATTTCCTTTTCTCAGAGATGTGAAGATTGATGACTGCCCTGAAATAAAGAAGTTTATCCAACAGGGAGTATCTCTGAGTACAGCAGGTCTTGCATGGGTGAACTACGATGACAGGGTGGAAGTAGATGATTTGAAGAATGGATACAACAGAGATTCAATTCTAAGGTTTGTCTTGATCCACTAATTTGTACAACTAATTAAATCTAGTGCTCTCTTTCTATCTTAACTTTATAGTATATAATTATTCGATACTTTTTGATGTTTGCAATTGAACCAACTTCCTTGTACAGTATTTTTCATTGGAAAACCTTATTTGCTGGCTTCCAGAAACCAAATGCCTATGAGTTCACTAGACCGAAAGGTGACGATCTGAAGCTAATGATATAGCGACAAATCTGAAGCTGCTGATGACTGGAAGGGTGAATCGTGATTTTAGGGTTATTGGCAAAGCTACGTGGATTCTATGAATTCAAGATAGCTGGAATTAATAGTCAGTTAAATTCGAACATGAACCTAATACCTATACTATTGTTTGTTGATTTTAGAAAGAAGGGGAGCATCTTAAGAGCAGTAGCCTAAAGTATACCTATTAATGTTTTGTCCGGCCCCTTTGATATCTATTAATCAAGCCCTAGCAACCCGGTTTCAGTAAGATGCTTATGATGTAGGTAACAAGCAGAGCATCTCGATAATTATAATCCATGTATTCACTTGACCCAACTGTTTTTTTGCCAAGAGACCAATTGTATTTGTCTCTAATTTCCTTAGAGTTACAAAACCAGACTCGGATTCTTTTTATCTGGCTTGGTTCCTCATAAAAAATCTCATAATGCTTTGAGGATTCCTCTTCATCTTAAGTTTGTTGTGGCACTTAGACTAACGAGATAAAAATGTGTACAACTTTTCCTACGTTATAAATAGAGCCAAAATGTAGACAAAATATTTCCCCTAGTCCCCCTACTAATTTTTAGCACAAAGAGATACTTATTTTTTTTTTTTCAATTCTCAAACTATCCTAACTAGAGCTCACGCAATTATAGCACATTAAAAATGGTTAGCCGTGCTTAAACCACGAAAGTTGTGCATTAAGCTTGATATTAAGAATCCCAACATTTGACCGGGATACTTATCTTGTGATTTTCATCACACAAAACCATTAAGTTTTAAGCAAATTGAGTACAATACTATTTACTCTGTACCATATGTTATTGAAATATGGGAATGGAAGAACTTGTTAGGGTTTTCCCCTTATTTTCTTACCTTATTTGAAATTTATTTATTCCTAAAAGAAAACATAAAATATTACCATAAACATTTTTACTTTTCATGAAGGAAAATATAGTTTTCTTCCATATTTGGTCTATTACTTCATTAGGGGGAAAACTTGAAACTCTATAAATTGAAAACTAATCTTCTCATATCAAGAATACAATAGCATCCACAATTGTAGTCATTTAGAGAGTCTTCTTTATGGAGAGATTTTCTTCAAAATATATTTATGTTTTTCATATTAGTTTTATAATATGTGGTCCCTTGATCTCAATACTATATTAATAAGATTTTTTAAATAGGAGTTTATTTGTTCGTCAATTTATCGTCATATGTTTTGCAAATTATAAGCTTACGCATGACGCCCTTACTCACCCTTCATAACCCAACGAAACTTTATTCACTAATGTTTCAGAAGTATATGTGTGGGTGCGTGTATGATATATAGATTATATATATATATATAGATTATATATATATATAAGGTAAGAAAATATATTTTACAATCTTATAACTTTTGTAAACAACTCCCCTCAAGCAGAAGTATGTAAGATGATCATGCCAGCTTGGAACGTACGTAGTTAACTCGACTCCATTCCAAACGCTTTTGTGAACAAATCATCTAGTTGCTCTTAACTCTTTCAGGAAAGCCAGTGAAAAATCAAGTTTTCCGTGAATCTTCTCCCGAATGAATTGACATTCACCTTGTTTCTTTTATGATAAACCGGATTTCAGTAATAATGAAGAGCAGCTTGATGATCACAGCAAATTTCGCAGGTGTATGATTTTTTCTGTCCACTTTAGTTAAAAGATGATATATCCTTACATAATCTCACATGTATATTGTCACGTAGCTCTGCACTCGAATTCAACACTAGATCGAGATACACCATTTTACTTCTTGCTCCTCCATGATATTATGTTTCCTTAACGAAGACACAATGGCCTGTGTAAATCTTCTATCAATTTTGGCTCCAGCCAATCAACATCGACAAAACACTCAACATGAATATATCCATGATTATTATACAATAAGCCGAGTCCAGGAGCTCCTTCCAAGTAACATAGAATTTGTTTCAAAGTTGTCCAATATTTGACAGTAGGCGCGAACATAAATTGGCTAACAATACTTATAGTAAATGCAATATCTGAATCATCAAAGGGATCACCATCATCTTTTGTAGATGCACATTAGGAATCATTGGGGGTATTGTTGGGTTTGGCTGCTAACATTGTAGAATCTGCAAGTAGGTCAAACATATACTTTCTCTTAGATAGAAGAATTTCCTTCTTGCTTCGATTTACTTCTACTCCTATAATGTATTTTTAGTGAATCAAGTCCTTCGTATGAAATCTAGTATGTAGGAAAGACTTTGAGGGATGAGATTTGTAAATAATAATGTCATTAACATATACAACAAGGAGGACATTGTCAGTTGATTGTTGATAGAAGATTGAGTCATCACATTTACTCATTTTCAAATCAAATTCACCACCTCACTTAACTTTCCAAACCATGCCTGGGGACTCTGTTTTTAGCCATACAGAGGCTTTTTCAAAATACAAACTTTCTCATATTTCCCCTGAGCAACAAAACCTGATGGGTTCTATATATACACTTTCTCTTGAAGATCATCATGAAGGAATGCATTGTTGATATCCAATTGATGTAAGGTCAATTCTCGAAAGCAGAAGAGAAACAAACAAGCGGACAGAAGTGAGTTTGGCAACCAAAAAATAGGTGTCTAAATAATCCACCACATAAGTCAGAGCATGTCATTTAGCCACAATTCTTACAACAAAGCCATCAGGATTAATTTTAATGGTAAAGACCCCACACTCATTTCTTTCCTTTGCGTAAAATCCACCAAATCTCAGTATGGTTTTCCTCTAAGACATATTTCCTCAAGTATTGCATTAGACTGTCTAGGAGAACTTCTCACTCACTCTTTAGGTCAAACTTTTCTTTAATTATGTCTAAATGTAGGGAATTTGAAATAAAACAATCAAATTCTAAATAATTTTTTTAAGAAAATAAGATTTCAAAATTGATTTAAGCATGCCGGATAGAGCAACCGCGCTACGCACGACCACTTTTCCTATCACAGAAACAGCTAGTCACTTTTGCTTGTTGCTATCCCTTGGGGGACAATCATTTTGTCTCACACTTCTTTCTCCCTTCGTTAACGGACAAACTACATAAATTCCACTAGCTTAAGTCCTAATTACTAGAATTCCTGATAGTTTCAAATATTACTTTCTCTATCATATTTCATTCTTAGAATACACGAGTTGGAAATTAATTTGTTGTAACTAATATCCTTAATTAGAGAAGTAATTGAGGATTTTTAGAATACATGGACAAATAATTTTGAAAATTTAAATTAATCAAATCCCTTAATATAAGGCGGAAATCAAAGTATGTTTATTAATTTCATTTTATTATTCTTTGAAATACTAATTTCATTTATATTATTAATAAAAGATTAAAAAAAACTATGTAATTAGTCATGTAATGATCAATTTGATTTTATTACTCTTAAAATAATAAATACATTAATTTGATGTATCTATTATCACGGGTGTCTTATCACCCGCTGAACAATTTAAAAATGAAATAATTTTACCCCTAAAAAGTCGTAACCAGATCTATTGTGGCATGTGAGTTTCACGCGTTTGACATGTCATCAAATTATTACTATTTTCAATTTTGTTATTTCTTTACCCTTTTCTTCTATTTTCTTACCCAACCCTTCAAACACCCATAATATTTCCACCATTTTCACCATCACTAGAACACCATAAGTCCATGAAATTGGGTCTTTAAGGAAGAAAGGTGAATAATGATTTCAAAACTCGTTCAAAGATATTTAGGTTTTGCTCATTTGAAACCTAAAAATCAAATTTAAAAAAAAAGTTTAAAGGGGGTGGGGGGGAGAGACAGAGAAGATGAATATGATGCAATATCGTCATTAATGGTGGTCACATAAGATAAGCAGTCCTCTAAAGAATGATGAGGAAGAGAGCCTATGATGTCTTCCATATCATCATCTATGTCAACGACAATTTCAAAGAGGAAGGGACTGATTCTACGATAGCTGATGGATTAACAAGATTAATAGCGACAATTTTTGAGATATAGGTGATTGATTGAGATTTTATTGATAATTGAGTAAAATCTATTAGTAAAAAAAATAATTGTTTCGGTTGGTCCAATCGGATTCAAAGTAAACCCATATTTATTTTGCTCAAATCAAATCCAAAGTATCTTGGGGTGATTTAGATATATGTAAATTTATCTCAATTGATTTAGGTTGATTGGTTTTGCAAGAGTTCTGTATGAGTTTGAAATTTTTTTTGAAATCAACAATAGTGAGTCAACTGAAGATGGTGGTGGCAGCAAGACTTAGAGGTGGTGAAATATTGAGAGATTTGTTTATATTGATGGAGAAGAAACAAAAAAATAAGAAAAATAATTAATTAAAATTGCATATATTTATTGAAAGAGATATTAATAATAAAGTTATAATAATAGATTTTGATGTTCGCTCTCCCAAAGAGAGTGAAATAAACTCACCAAGCCAGCTAAGCATTCAGGGAGGTAATTATTTCAGTTTTAAATAGTACATGGGGTGATAAGATTCCCGTGAAGTTTAAGTATGTAGTTGAAAATCTGAATATATGTTGAGGGGGCATTTGACCATTTTCTCAGATAAAAATAATGTTTTAGAAATTTCCGGAATAAAAAAAAACAAAAAAAAAACTTAAAATAATAGAAGAAAATAATTAAACAAAATAAATAGAAATTGAAAAAAAGTAACTAGGTGGTAATTACACCATGCAATTACTAGCAATTCATAGCCTCTGGCTTTAATGGAGAGTGTAGTTGCCCCCTAGCCCCTACCAATTACACCAATTACCTGCTAACCAAGTAATTACCTGTCCATTAGGACAAACATTGTAATTGCATCCAATTACATCAAATTCAATTATCAAAGTGTCCTTTCAAACATGCCCAAAATGTTATGCGTAGTGGGTATGATGATCATGCATATCACAACAAGACCCAAGGGTACCAACACAATGTTAATCCAGTTGAATGGCATATGTTGAGATTTATGTCGTTTTAATGATTGAAAAAGAAATTAGATGAAATATGCTAGTCAATATGGTTCAAAGGTACACTGTAATGAGCAGTTGAATTTGAGAAAGCTTTGAAAATAAACAAAAATAAGAATGCAAAAAAAAAATTAAAAAAATGGGTAATGTTAATTTTGTGATAGAACACAAGGAAATAATTAAACATCTGATAAATTGAAAATAAAGGATTAAGAGTTCAATTTGAAGAAGGAGCGTAAAGAGACTATGACTTTCACTTGAAGTAGAACTCTTCAAATCACTGTTGAATTGAAGAATTGGAGTTCAACCACAATACAAAAGAATCAATGAATTTAATTTGAAGGGGTTTAAAGAAGCGTGGAGTTTGAATTGAAGGAGTCTTACTTGAAATAAAACTCCAAGTCAAGAGAATTCAAGTTAATGAGGAGTTTGAAGTGAATAGTAACTCTATGAAGAATTGTGCTTAAATAGATGTGAATTCATCTAGAACATTTGTGCACTTATAGAGCTAAAAGGACAATTGAAAAATTGACTTCAAAAGTGCTACCAGATAGCTAAAGGAATATATTGAAGAACCATGTCCTATTATAGAGTCTATGTACTAAGAGGTTTTTATTAAGTTGTAGTATAGATGAATCTTTAGTTCAATATGCTATAAAGTGGATTAGGAGTGTTGTCTCCAAGTGGGATAACTCGAAGACCTGGGAACAGTACATACCTTTGGGAGGTTTACGTTGAGGCTTGGGAATTATAGTTCGTAATTCCTTTGGTTACATAGGCTTGTAATCTATTTTGTGTTGACGCTCAGTCATTTGGTGAACTTGGAGTTAAATCATGTAGGATTACAGGTCGTGATTTTTTACACCTTTTTTAGTCGAAATTTTTTGTGTAAAATATTGTATTTTTACTTACTATTCTTACTGCTTTGTTGAAATACGTTAGACAACTTGTTTCACACGTAAACGAAAAATTTAAGTTAATAAATTACTAGGTCGTGCACACTAACAACATATACGTAATAATTAAATTTATGGGTAATTATGGTATGTCAATTATATCCTCAAAATGATTTTTTTTTCTCCAGCAAATCAATATAGTAAACATAATATCTCAAAACTATTTTGAGAAAGATTCTTGAAATTGTATATCTTTAAAAATAATAATCTATTGAGGATTATGACATCTGAGTTGGTGCGCTATCATCTTCCTCAATTTAGGTACACGGTTTGAATTCTCCAGGTCATTAAAAAAAATAAGTATATGATATTCTTTATGCAATTTATTTTTATATCCTTGATTTATTAGTTGTTCTATTTTATTGATTACATTTTGGAAAGAAAATGATAAATACAATCCAACACACATTCATTTTTTTTTAACCCAAGATAGCTTATGACCACTACAATTTCTGGCATATTATGTGTGCTCTGAATGAACACTTTATGGTGAGCACTTTGTGTGAACTGAGTAAATCAATAGCTTCCAATACAAAAAGTAACAAGTAACAACCCTCTTTGTCAAACATGTAAACCACATTAGACGTGCCCTTACCAATTACCTAACCAAATTGCACTTATAATATACACCACAATGAAGAAAAAAGAGCAATTGAAAGAGAACTTAGAAAGTAAAGCTCACAATTGTACATAATACATACTATCTATCCGTTTTAATTAGTTTATTTGATTTTGATTTGATATAAAAGGAATTAAAAATTGAATCTTGTGATTAAGAACTAAAAAAATGTTGAATATATCAAAATGCTGAGTCAATTCCAACCATGCAATATATATGAAAATTAAAATTAATAGCTGTCAAAAAAGTAGAGTAACATTCTCATTAAAATGAAATTAAAAGGGATGATAAGATAAACAAATTAAAATGTAGAAAGTATGTAGGAATAATAGCAAATTAAAATCAAAGTATATATAGGATCAATTGCAGCGTGTTGTCACAGTTTTCTGGGGAAAAAAAATCTCCAATTATTTAGTTTCACGTGCATATTTTCTTATTTCTGCTGTAGAAATGAATTAACTTTGTGGTCACGTGTCAATGTCTATCAGTGGTTTAGGTCTAAATTAATCATTGTAGTCCAAATTATACCAGCAACTAATTAAATAGCTCTGGTTAGAACGTGGAGATTAAATTGAAATTAATTATTAAGTCAATTCCTAACTCATTAACAACTTATTTATCTACTCTGAATGAAAAGGAATTGAACTATTTTTAGAAAAATTAACGCTCCCTATAAATACTCATATCACAAATAATTAAGACAAGTAGAGATGGAAAAAATAAAGTTAGTTTTATTGCTTTTCTTCATGGTTGTTATGGCTCAAGGTGTTGAATTAGGTCCCAACGCTGTTGAAAAATGGTTCGATAAGCTTCCTCATGCAAAGCAAAAGGTAACTAAATTTCATTTCTATTTTCACGACATAGTTAGTGGAAAAAATCCAAGTGCAATTACAATAGCACAGTCAAATATGACTTCTAAATCCCCAACTTTCTTTGGTTCTGTTGCAATGATAGACGACCCGTTGACAGTTGGGCCAGATCCCAACTCGACAATAGTAGGTCGAGCTCAAGGGATTTATGGTTCAGCTGATCAAAATGAGGCTGGCCTTCTCATGACCTACAATATTGTGTTCACAACTGGAAAGTATAACGGTAGCACGTTGAGTGTACTTGGTCGGAACCCAGTATTTAACCAGTATCGTGAGATGTCAATCATTGGTGGTTCCGGAGTTTTCCGATTGGCTCAAGGTATCGCAACCGCGAAGACGTATTGGTTCAATACGACCAGTGGGGATGCTGTTGTTGAGTATAATGTTATAGTCCTGCATTACTCACATTAATTTAATTTGAATCTTTGTTTATTGGTGTTCGTTCATTTGTAATCTAATTTGTGTTTAAGTATATAAATATGTGTTTTGATGAATGAAATAAGACCTTTGTTGATGTTTTTAATATTCACCCATTCATATATCAAACTGATGACTTGTATGAATTAGAGTCAAGAGATAAAGTCCTTGACCGAATACAACTACTAAGAACAGTAAGTAAATGACACGATATTTACGTGAAACTTAACTTTCACTCCATACTCCAAGTTTCTCAATCGATTTGTCAATCATCACAATTAAGACACCATTTTTTATTACACACCACACTCCCTCCACCTCTCTTTCTCTCATCCTCTACTCTTCTTTCCTGTTTTTCTTTATTTTTGTATACCGATTTACGTCTTAAATATCTCAAAGAAATATCACTTATCACGATGAAAAAAATATAAATTATTGTACAATAATACACACACACAATAATGGTGTATTATTGTACTGTTGATACTAATGAAAGAGAAGAAAGAGATGGAGCAACGCCGACGCCATGAAAAATCAGAATTGGATCTTTCCGGAGAAAGGAAGAGGAGGATGGGGGAAGCTTTAATTAAAAAAAGATTTTTCTAAACAATACTTTTTGAATTAATTAAATAAATGTTTTTCAAAAATTAAATTTAATGTCACGTGTCATTGTATTATTGGTAAAACTATTATAAATTTGGGTTTGAGATATACGCATTTTTATTTTGTATAAAAAATTTAAATTTAAATGATCAATAGATATATTTCTTAATTGAAGTGTGTAAGTAAAATACAAGGACAATTTTAAATAGTTATGAATGACTTATATCAGATGTCACCTTAATTAATGTAATGTATTTTAGAGACGACATATACCTGACATGTATAGGCATCTTTTCAAAGGATGTCATGTTTGATATTTACACGTAAATATCAACTATTTGATCTTAATTTTTTTCAACTAATTTGACAAAATATGTTTTAGTAGTTGTCTTAATTTTTTGTTTATCTCTCGCAATTTTATTAAAGAAACATACGGGTCACAGTGAAACAACTAACATATATCCATTCCGTAATTATATAGAATATTTTTATTTAGTGAGGGACCAGTGCAAACAATATATATAAGTTATTATTATAACTCGAAGAGTTGATGATTCGGATGACGACGGGTACCAGAGTCTTTTTATTATTAAAGATCTCGACTACCTATCTATCACCCACCTAAAAATGAATTTTCTATAAAAAAGCTCAGAATGACCAAAGGTAGAAAATCTTTTTACCACTAAATAATATTTATTTATGTGACTATAAATAGGAATTTTCTAGAATGACACTTTAGACACAAATAAAGAGATTTTCTCTCTTTTCATCACTGTTCACTCTTCATTGTTGTCTCGATTTCTTTTTCAGTAAGTGTCTTTTTTTCTTCTGAAAATTTTTAATCTTCAGTGCTCTTGTTTCATATTTTTTCATAAATTGAGTATTTTTCAACTTGTAGACCACAATGTATATATATAATTTGACTCGTTTGCGTAAATTCATTATTTAGTCCTACTTTTTCTTTGATACCCAATTTATATGTATGGATTCTTTTTAATATTCACCAAAAAAGGTACTGATGAAGAACTAAAGTTCGATGGTGTTTCCAACGATGTAATGACAATGACTGGTGATTCGAGATTGATCTCCAATTTATTGATTTCTTATTTTTGTGAAGGTATATTTGAGGGTTTGGCGTCATTGGTGGACATCGAAGGTGGAAGCAGCACCGTGGTTATGGCTATTGTCGAAGCTTTTTCGAGCTTGTATTTGATTATGCTTGATCTCCCTCATGTCATAGGTGACTGAAAGGTAACTGAAAAACTGGAGTTTGTTGCTGGGAGTATATTTGATAAAATTCCTCATGCTAATGCAATCTTACTTAAACGTACGTATTATTTAGAATTTCATCAAAAATTGACTTGTTGAAAATGTTTTCGATGAGCTTTAAGTAAAAATATCATTTTTCTATGTTGTTGTGATGAGAATCTTGGAAATTTATGCATTATTATCATATTTTATTTACTATAATATTAAAAGAGATGATACAACTTATTTGTTGCATTATGATAACTGAATTTATAAAAACATGAAAATTACACACAAACTTATAACCCATTTTAGTTTAAATTTGTCAATTTGACGAATTTATTGTTATAAGTAGGTAAAGTTTTGCGACATACTATTCTTTAGTCTAAAATTGGACAAGGTAGCTCTTGTAAGAGAAGAGGGTATTTGGTGGACAATATTTTTTTAAAAAAAGATCGTTAGATGTTCTATAGACAAAGTAAAACACATCAATATAAACTAATTGAAATGTGTGTGGTGTTGTATTTTTGGTATCTCAAAATTTGATTATATTGACTATGTTGTTGTTGTCGTCTATTTAGTACAGGTAGTGGTATAATCAACAATTTTGTTATAACTTATTTGGGTGTATACAATACACCAACAGAGAGCATTCAGCTAATGAACACAACATTTAGAAGTGTAGTAGCTCAGTTAGCTGCATTCCTTTTTGGTGCTATTTACTATGATTTTTAATTTATTTTTTCCAAAGCAACAAGTTATGGGATTCTTGCACGAGTTTTTTTTTTTTTTTTTTGGCTCTTCCATTAAAGTACCTTGTGTTGAAAATAACTTTAGTAAAAAATATTTCTTATGTTAAAACTCACTATAAAAGTGTAATATGCTCACATTTTTTTCAGCTAAAGTGGATTTTTGTTCGGTTCCGCTAAGACAACTAACAAGATTGTTTGAAACAAGTATATATTTGTTGGCATATACATATATTTGGTCCTTAAACTTGCTTTAAATTTTCAGTATAACATCTCAACTTTCACAGTGGCACAATATGCACTTTTATCCTATTTTTTTATAATATCAAACACGCTATTTTTGACCCAAGAGCGTGAAATACAATCGATCGCGCCCACGTGTATTCGTGAGCCATTCCAATAATGCCAATAATTAAATATTTTACCGTCATTATTTTTTAAAAAAATTTACACGTCATTTAAGAAGTAAAAAAAAATTAACATTGATTTTAAATTAACATTAGGGTACGTTTTCTAGGGCACTTTCTAGAAGTTGCCATAATCCAAGATTCAAACAATTAATCTGTTTGTTCATATCAGTACTCAGCTCAAACCGAAAACCCTAGGTTTATTTTGGAATCAAATCTTGGAATCAAAGGCTAAAATCCATTTCAAGATTGCTACTGGAATTTAATGTTCCTGCATATGTTTCATCTTCCTCGATTTAGTTTATCAGGTATGCCTCGATTTTGCTCTTTTGAAAGTTTATATGCCTCGATGTTGCTCTTTTGAAAGTTTATCTTTGATTCCAAAGGAAAAATCTTTTCTGTCACCATTAGTAGTATTGTTAATTTCTTACAGATTAACCATATGGGTCTATTATAGCTATTTTTTCACCATGGAGGTCGCTTTTTATAAAGTTCAATATGTGTCAAATTGAAAACATCGTTTTTATTTTTTTTTTGCATACAAAGGACCACTTCTCTTTGAACGACTGAAATCTATGCAAAAGATATTGGGTATGATGAAGTTGATACTTTTTTTACTGAAACCCTATAACTCATAGTTTTGTTAAGTTAGAAAGTGACAGCAACTATATGACTTTGTTACAGATTTGTGGAGTGGGTCTCTATATAGTGTTTTTTTAGGAAGTAGTGACTGGAACGAAGAGGGGGTCCTCTTCTGGGACAATTTTCTATTGACAAAAATAATCAAGAATTGGGAAATTTCATCTAGGTATTTGACACAGGGGTAGTGAAGTTGAACAAACAACATTAGAAGAAGAAAATGGTGATTCTCTTGACTTTGAAAAGGATGACTTAGATGAGTTTTCCAGATCAGGAATATAGTGAATTTATGAAGAACTTAGAGCTTTTGGAGAAAAACTTAGGGAAAACAAAAAGAATGCTTTTGCAAAGAAAAAAAGAGAACTAAAAACCTTAAGGATCAAAGGTTGAGCTTGGAGAAGTGGCATAGATTAAGGGATTTGAAAATATCTTCAACATATTGCGCCAATATAATGGAAAATTGGGAGGTGATGAAGTGTTTGATTTATTCCTCAGATGAACAAGTGAAGATAGTATGAGGAGCAGATGTTTATCACAACTGTACGCTCAAACTTAACTTCTCGAATAAAAGTAAACGTTCGTGCAAGTAAATAACCCGACTAGAGGTTGGGATCGTTCCCTACAAAAGGAAATATCTAGACTCTCAACTTCGACCTATTATTACTATTGGTTGGGGGGTCCCCTTAACTTTCTTGGAAAGTAAAACATAAAAGGGGGGTTTTTTCTATCTCTAATAAGTGAATAATGAAAGAACGCACTTGAAAGAGACCACTTGACAGTTTTAAATGTTGGGTTTTAATCATTAATCAAAGTAACTAGGGTTTAACGTGTTCCCCCCATAGGTTCATACCTTGAATAACTCTGACTATAAACCAAATTCTTTCCTAGTATCTTGCATGCAAAGTGATCATTATGTATTCAATCTTAGTGCCCCCGGCATCTAGAAAATTCATCACTACTCGCAGCAACTCTTAATTACCGGCTATCGTGTTGTTGCTATCCTAACCCTTATCCTTACCTTCATATTAGTCATCGTAGTCGATATTGACTCAGTTATTCCGTCTTACCAATCAATACTAGCCTATTAGATAGTATACACTAAATCTATGTTGAATAATTCTTTAACCTATTATCTACTCCTTGTTCCCGCTAAGTAGCATTAATGGCCAGAGTTCTAACGTTGGTCTACCGTATACAAAAACGTACCTTCTAAACGAAAGAATTATTAATACATGCAAGACACTAACTAACATTGGTTATTTTTAGTTAGGTTTATCTCATTATTTTTGCCTATGGTTTCCCACAACCCTAGTTATGGAGTTAGTTTCTCAATAGCCATAAACACAATATCAATATCATAAATGAGAATTCATGTACTTACTTTATGATAAGAAGTAAAATATGAAAGTTTTCTTTGATTACTCACCCACAAATCACCAACCATCATGATAACAAAAGTCTAACACTAATACAAAGAGTCTAATAATATGTGGATGTCTACTTATCTGGTGTCTAACCTCAAAAACTAGGTTTTTCGAAATATTTATAAACACAAAAACTCATTACACAAGGATTCTAATAGCTTGAATCGCAAAACGCGGCTGGGTCGATGACCGTCGTAGTCATGACTCACCGTCATGCACTCCTCTCCATACTTGGTGCACTTTCTCTGCTGCCCTCGTTCATTGCCCCTCGACGGCAATTATGACGGACCTCATAGGTCACAACGTTCCGTCGAGGGTCTTCGTTTCAAAACTACTTCACCTCTTTTGGTGAATCTGGTAGCGGGGATACTTGTCTGATCTTCCAGACTAACCATGCAGACCGACCGTGCAGACGCCACGACGGACCGTCACAAAGCTTCGTATCCCACACGTTTGTTAGACTTCCCATCTTCCTTCAGCAGCTTCTCTACACTGCCACCTCGTGACCGTCACAAGGCACGACCTACCGTCAACACAGCTCCGTATGTGGTCTCATTCTGCATTCTTACCTCTCAAAATCTCTGCATTTGGCTTTGGCCAGATTTCCTGGCAAAACAAAGAAAAACTTATATAAAATGAGGCACAAAAGGTTTTGGACGTCACTAAGCTTAAGAAAAGTAGTAATGATACCGTGAAACCACGTATTCAACACCTTCACTAATCGTTGTTTGTCCTCAGCGACGCACTATGACTCCTACACCATCTTTGTACAACAGTATCCTGTTTTTAATCCTTCGCAATCATTTAGCTATCATCCCTTAATCTCATCAAATCTATGCCTGCTATCACTCTTAGGCTGAATTTTTGTGGATCAGAACATGACACAGCTCACCCATGCATTAACACCTATCCCTGTCAATTTCTCCACCAAGGTGCTAACAATCTGGTATTGCCACTAATGTCCTCACTTTATAACAAAATCTCTCATTTTTCACCCATGATTTCAGTTTGAGATAAGGATTACTTTCAACACTCGCTCTCAGAACAAGTCACACTCTTCATACCTATTGCATAGCTTGCCTTATTTGGGGAGGGGGGGGGTTCAAGTCTTAAGTTCGCTATAACAACCCTTTAAGATCACGATAGGGACTTTTTTAGCTTGTAACATAGCTCGGGTCGGTAGGGTATTTTTAGGTATACTTTAGTGATTTTTTTGCACTCGCTTGACATATCGGTCGCTAAAACATCTCGGCTAAAACCTTCCCCTCTTTCTATCATTTTTATCTCGCCCAGTGTCCTCTCAACCTATTCTTTCTCTTTCACCGTGCTATTTCTCTTCTTTCTTCATTTGTGTGAGTGACTCTCTTCTTTTTTGGTTTAATTCTTGTATATTTGTTTCTTTTTTTACTTTTTTTTCTTCAACGAGTTTTCTTGAAGTCCTTAACTTTTGTTATTTCTCTCTCTTGGTTCTTTCAACCCCACTTTCCACAGATATTCTCCTAATAGCCCACCCTTAACTCATGGCTTTGCCATGAGTCAAGGTACCAATAATCCAAAATTGGGTCAGGGCCATACGAAGGTTATACATGCATTCGCCACCCTCAACTTATGCTTTTGGCATAAGCTGAGTGGCACATGTTCAGAGGGACCCAGGCCACCACTTTGTTCCCATAAAAATCAGTTGGGGGTGAAAAGAAAGGCTAATTTTAACTCAGATTATTTGGATAAAAGAAGCGATAAATTTCATTTGGTTTTTTTATTTAGGCTACGAAATGGGCTATATTGCATAGGGCCTATGATCCTTTCCTAATTGGTCTATTACAGCTTACTTTTAGCAGGACTAACCAGGCAAGTGGTCTAGCTCAGTAGAAAGAAAAAAAAAAAAAAAAAAAAAAAAAAACAATGTGGACTATTGATGAACTTTCCTCACACTCACTTTACATGTCATCACTTAACCAGATTATTAGACAACCTAGTTTCGAATTGACGACGTCAGGGTCATGCAATGTGTAATTCTATGTTTCATACTAGAGCCCACAATTATAATTAGTATGCCCTAGTCCTGTAACATTTCCAGTTTTATCAGGATTCATTTAGACCATCATGCTCAGAGTTAACTAGTACAAAGATATAACATCCGTTCAACAGAAAAGTAATCATTCTTTTGGGAAAAAGAAACAAGCAATAAAACCCCAAAAAAAGAGGATGAGTGAGTTTTGTCTACTCATACTTCACCCCTAACACCTCCTTTCCATTGTACCTCCACCCCCCCCACAAAAAGCATGGCAATTGTGTCCCCAATGCAAAAAAAAATCTAAATATTAAGAGTGGTAGGTTAAGCAAACCTATTGGCGGCAAAGCACCGTCGTCACAAGCTGTGGGTCCGGTTCCCCGGAACCCACGTTCTCTACTCTGCGATCTGACACCCTCAGTGGTGACTTCAGCAACCACCGCACAGCAGTAGTGCCACCAGCAATATCTACAGTGCGGGGCTAGATGCCCCAGCCCGCTAACATCTGCAGCTCTCATCTGGTGTTCCGCCTCTCAGCAAGTGAGGCTCTCCTCGCACAGCCTCCATCTCTCGGCGCTCCTTCTTCCTTGGTCGCGCCTCGTCCTCTGCTTCACCCCTACTCTCTTGGCACTCTATCGAGGGGGAGGTGGTCGAATTCTAGTCGTACCCAGGGCCGCTAGCACATTGTCCTCATCAAGGCTCGACAGAAGGTCTCAAACTCCGGCACCCTTTCCTCTAGGATCGGTCGATGTCTGCACGAAGACTGTCGACTGCACCTAAAGAGCGACACTCCACCGTGAGGGGCTGGTCGTGCTAACTCTCAACTCAAAGGCGTCCCAGACTGCTGGTTGACCTCGGCAATCCTTCCGCTTTGTAAACTGCTGCATCTTTCCTCTCTAGAACCTGCTTCAGACGCCAGTATCGACTTCGGCATCCAACAACGGCTGGTATGATGGCAGGAGAGTGGCCATGTCGCTCTAGTTTTTTGTACCCTAGCAAGCGGTACCACAGTCACGGTAGAGGGCTGGTTCGAGAGGAAGTCTCGGGGCTGTGCTACTACCCGGGATAGACTCGAAACCGGGGTAAGGTCAGTGGACGCCTGTGTAGGCTATGCGGCCTGGGCTTACCGTGTCCGGAAGAATCATCGACAAAGTGGTGGCAGCTCTGGACGGCCCTCCTACGTGGAGCCACTCATGGCCTCGTTCTGATGAGGCCGACGTCGACTGTGGCCCTGCGGGGTCTTAAGCTGATCTACGTTGCCAATGGGCACACCTGCGCCCCTCAAAGGGCAGAATAGCAACGACGGGAAGGGGTAGGTGAGTAGTGACCTTGAATGCCCTCTCTTGCAGACTTGCCTGGAGAAGCCAATAACGAAGTCCACCTCGAAGGCCGGCTATCATCGCCGCCATCAACATACTGCACCTCTATCCCCGTAACTATTTATCAGCAGCTGTGGGGGAAAGGAAGTGACGGACGAGCGCCAGCATAGAACTTTGCTACGAACGTGAGGTTGGCCTTCTGAGGGCCCCACTTGGCTCAAGACCCTAATCGTCACCTCTCCATCTACTTACAGGTGCAGGCCATCCCACCTCGTGGTGGTCTCTCTCTCATTGCTGGCTCGTGCTAGAACTCTGTCCATCTTAACTATCTGCCATCGGTATCAACTCTCGACAGTGAGTGGGGGTCGAGTAGGCTCTCACTCATCGCCGTCATAGGAAACCGCGGATGGCTGGCATGGAAAATGTGCGAACCGGCCACGCCCCGGACTCGAACCTTCTCCAATGGGGCCTGTTTAGTAGCGGGAGCAGCCCGCCTTTAATATCTGTGATCGAAGAGTCGCTACGTAGGATGTGCGTAGAACTCTCGGACAATTTCCCTTGCCTCAGTTGTATCGTCCCAACGGACTTTCTTTCCACTCTAAGGCGATGCTGGTGAAGATGTTATGGATCTCCGGCATCGTGGCTAGACTCCTTGTAATACCCCCCCCCGCTCCAATGTTAGTGTTCGGAGTCATTACTCCTTTATCAATCAGGAACCCTGCATCTGAGTAACTTGCAACTGGTCCGTCGACACACCATCGGTTGTGGCTGGTCATCCTAGTGTGGGGACCTGAGCTGGTGCGCCACGATTGTAAAGTCTGAACTCTCAGCCTCAATCCACGAGGTCGATGCTGCGCAGTGGCGGGTGCGGGTAACCTCTGCAGAGCCAGAAGCCTTCCGCGTACCATGATACTCCTAAGAGCCAGACGCTCTTCTTCATTTGTGTTTGTGTCGCAAGACCCAGATGGTGTGGCCGATCATGTGCGCTCCCATCAGACTGGAGGCAGTGACTCCACGCTGATGCCACCGTCTTGGGTGGAGCTCTGGGCACGTGCACAACAGAGAAGTGTGGAAGTTCCTGGGGCACATACTCAGGGTCCCGCCATCATCAGAGCCATATCAAGCGTGCAACTGTGCAACAGACTTTGACGCCCGCGTGCGTATTTTCGCGTCTTGCTTGGGTGTCCATAGTATATAGTACGTGCAAATGATCACTATTAGTACTAGTAGTGGGCAAAACACTACAGCAAGCCCATACGAAATAAAACGTTGAAAATAGTGTGTCAGTGCTATTTGAGAACGGGTAATCACACTCGGGCCAATGACATTCGTCGTGTCTATGAACGACCGTCATGAGGTTCCGTCGTGTTGTACTTAGTCTATGTATAGGAAAAAAAATAATGCAGCGTGCAAAGTTGGGAGATCGGGGGGCCGGCTGGGGTGAGGATGGTAGAAAGATGGACCTGTCCTCCTATCTTCGCTCATATCACGACAACTCCTCCCTTGCGCGCCCCCTCTTCTTTGGCTCAGCGCCTATGATCACTTCTACCGTTCAGTGTGCCCTCAGTAGTACGGGTCGAACTTTCGCTGGTTGGGGTCGGTAAGTTGGGTGGGATCGTGCGATGGTTGCACTCGACCAATTTCGTGCGCGGGCGATTGGGGGAAGACCATTAGATGGGATGTGATTGTGGAGTATGCGAGGGAAAGAAAACCAGTAATGTGATGATCAAAAGATAGAGGCGGGGCGAAGTGAGGGTAGACGGGCGGGTCAAACAATGAAGTGCGGAAGGCGTAGGAAAGGGCCCTGATTTTGTGTACTGAGTGCAATGGGGCAGTGTGTTGATAGTGGGGGTGATGGAGGGGCGGGTTTGTTGCAAGTAGCGGATGGATCTAGCGACGTGTCTAGACGACGAGCGGCCGAATCTGGTCGGGAGACGGGGTGGGGGGGGGATAAAGACCGTTAAGGAGGGGTCTCCTGACCATCATGCCTGTCGGCAGGACGTCACCGTCGTGGGTACGACGGTCCAATCGTAGGTGTCCGTCGTAGACACTTAGAAATTATTGGAGAACCCTTAGCAGAGGGGTCTCTGACCATGGGATGACTGTCGTGCATGAACGGGACCGTCGTGGGTAATGGCCAGAAAACGGTCCTTACACATTCTCCGTTGAATGACACATGAAACAGTGGAGACCCTTAGAACAGGGTCTCTGACAAAACCAGAAACGGTTTGCAGGGTCCTTCACATGTGTCGTTGGGATAGGGTGCTAGGGCTTTTGGAACGGACCCTACGACGGTTCGTCGTGTGTACGACGTCCGTACGTCTGGGTCTCGTTCTAATAGCAAGGTGATAGAACTGGGGGTACCCTATGCATCCCGATGAACCCACATGGTCTTGTAGTGTGTGACCTATATGTGTCGATCTCAACTACCTAGGAAACTAGCATGGGCCAAAATCACCTATGTCCTTAGGGTTGTCAACATGGCAAATTCGAACTTTTGAGCCTAGGTTTAGACATGATCATATAAAGGAAACATATACTACTAAGAACTAAGCTAATACTACTAAGAACAAAAATGCCAAGATAATGAGTATAGAAATTTAGAGACACATACCTTATAATGGAGAAAAGCAAATGGAGAATGACCTTAGTTGGATGGTAACACCTACAGCAGCAACTCCGACTAGTAGATGATAATTTTAAGAGCTTTGAAATTTTGGGGAACTTAGATCAGTGAGGGGGAAATTGGAAGTTGAAAAGAGAGGGGAGCTGAGAGGAATAATGAATGAATGGGGTTGAAAATGAGGGTTGGGGGTGTAAACTGTCATATTTTGAAAAATGGTCCAGCGTGTCGGGGTCGGGTAATAATTCATTCTCCGCGCGTTCCCCTCCGTGGACGGTCCGTCTCAGTTGTGACGACTCGTCTTTGTTTCCGTCGTGTTTGCCCACTTTCAAAACAACAGGGAAAATGTACCTGGTACGACGGATGCATTGCGACGGTCTGTCGCAAGCATAACGGTCCGTCGATAATGTTCCGTCAGTTACTGCTGCAGAGTAATTTGTCTCAAAATTTCCTGGTGCATGTGCCTGCCATTTAAAACCCTTTCATAGAAAATGCTACCAATTACTAAAACGACGATAAGTATTGGTTGCCTCCCAACAAGGCCTGATTTAATGGTCGGCGGCCGACTGGGGACCCTTGGAGTACTACAAACTTCCTCAAGATGGCTAATGCCTCTATCCACTTCATTCCACCCCGTGCTTTTTATGCTTAAATGAGTTTTATGCTATCTCTATATCCTCTTGAAACCGGCACTCTCCCTCCTTTGCTTAACTCAACTGCCTCCATTACGGGAATGCTTTGGTAATCCGGTAAGGGCCAGTCCCATTTGGGGACTTTAGCTTGCCCGGAAGATCAGGCACCCCAGAACTAATCTACAGTACAACCAATCCCCTCCATAAACTCTTTTTTGTGCAATTTCTGTTTCAGATCTCGTTTCTTCATATTTTTCTTTGTGGGATATGGCAATACCAATTGGACTCACCCACTCCTGCCTCATTGTCCACAAATGTTGAAAAGGTTATCTTCTTCATTATTCAACCTGAATGTGTCCATCTGTCCCTCTCCATATCAACTAATTCTCTACCTAACCTGTAGCAAGGAATGTCCTCCCAAGAATAATAGCACTTTCTAAATCAACCTCACAGTCAAGAATCACCAAATCAGCCGAAAATAATGACCTCCACTTTACTGCACAATCATGGAGTATCCTTATGGGCCGTTCATCACTGTCCGCTTCAGCCATCAGTGCCCGCATCGCAGTGGTTTTGGATCTCTAAACACAACTTCTTGTAATTGAGAGGGGCATGTAGATTTATGCTTGGCCCCCAATCAACATAAATGCTTTGCAAAATGTAACGACCCAACTGTACACGGAATCGTGAACGCACCCGATCCTTCTTTCTTTTTTACAGGGATCCTTGTATGCACTAGCACTACAATGTTGTAGTCGATATCATCATCCTCAGAAAGTGCCCGATCTTTTCTTGGTGATCCAGATCTTTTCATAAATTTAGCATGATAACGCGCATTGTTCTAAGCTTTCTACCCCAGGACGTTGTCGAAAAGTTGCTTCAACATTGTTATAAACGCCGGTTTTACCATCCTCGTCTTTTCACTAATCTTGAGGGACAAGGGTGGGTGTGGCCTAGCATGGGAAATACCTTGATAGACCTTCTGTATCTTTTCCATTACTTCTCTGCTTCCTTCCCACTACCCTTTACTAACAATTTATTATCATTATCCGTTTCTCACATTTCCTCAGTAATGGCATAGGTGGTTCCTTGGGTTGGCCTACCACCCCGAGTAAGTGATTGCCATACAGTTCGCCATCTTATTTGGATTTTGGACATTGTTGCGAGAAGAGTTTCCCGGTTGCCGGTGTTCACTGTCGCCAGATAATGGGGGGGGGGGGGGGGGGGCCACTTTCAATCGATCTGCTTATCGAAATTGCATGTGTATCAACTTTTGCCACAACCCTAGCTAAGTCACCACAACACACCATCAATTCAACTCTTTAATGTTGCTCATCACTACATCGAACCTCCTCATCATTTTGTGGCAACCATATCCTCAACCCGCGCCATAACTATCATTCCCCCATCCCAGGAGTAACTTCAACTGATTTTGATGAGGGATATAGGGCCCATTCCTGTCGTTCTATATCGTAGTTACCCCTGTTAAAAAAGTTGTTTTTCGGCGGTTGTAGTTTCCCATCTTCGACTAATGACCCTCACGGTTGTAGGTTACCACCGTCGTTCCGACCTGTTCCCTTAACCTTGGCGCGCAATTATCCTGATTTGAGCCTTGGTCGCTTGGTCGGAACCCCCCCTTTGTTCATTTACTCTGCACTAAGAATCCTCCTCATCGTAACATTCACCGTTAGGGAGTGGTGTTTAGCCAAGTAAGTCTGACTGCATTAATCTTTTCTTTCTGCCAACCCATGACATGTTTTAGCTACCAACCCAAGCTTCATTTCCTCATTTGAGTCATTTCTTCATTCTTCACGAATCTCATCTGTGGCTAGTGGTGAGTGGACTGTACTGCCAAGGTGGTTTCTCCCTGTATCTACTTCCTAGTACTCCAATCTTTGTTATTCCGGGAGATTTTTTCTAATTTTTCACAGCAATCTCAGCATAGGGACATTCTCCATAAGTCCACCTGGCTCTAGTGTCCAACACCGCTTTGTTGTTATCATCTGTCTCCCCGATAACATATTCTTCAGTGACTCATCATCATCTATAGGCGGTGATTTGGAACACTTCTCAACAAATTGGTGAATCTATCCCAAGAAACTACTAACTGACTTCCATGAGTGCCACAAAAGTATTCACCCTCTGTTCTTTGTGGTTTAGTTTTCTTTGGAGCCGGATAGTAGCGTGCTAAGAAGTACATCCCTTAGTTGTTTGTTTTCCAAGTAAAATTGAGTTTCATGGGAGCTCAGTGAACCAAATATCAGCCTCTCCCGTCCGTGAGATAGGAAACAACACCATCTGGACTAATTACATTCTAAATCCAAATCAAGAGGCTTTCCCACACAATTTTACACACTGCCCTTCCCTTAGGCTATAATGGGCCGTGGACCTCAGAAGGTAGCCCTGAAAAACAAACTTTGGCAGTGAGCATTTGCCATCCAGGCCACTACTAGTTACCACAAAAGTTGGCCTATGGGTAGAGGGGGCAAGAACAATTGGCCCATCCTAGTCTGCTATGTTATCGGACCCTCTGTAGTATGCTTGGGGGGCCGTGGAACAGTATTTGTCCCCTATGTTGATGTTCACACCGGAGCTCGGGTAACATCTGACCAGGGCCATGAACATCAACCCGGAACTTGGCTTTCGGTTTGGATCATGCTTCATTTATTCCCAAGTTTCGATCTATGCTCGTGTACGCCTCCTAACTCAAGAGCGTATGAAAACAATGGGTTTCTTCTCTCCGTGTATTGGCATACAAGGGGTAGTTCTGAAAAGAAATAAAATAATAAAACAAGTAAAATCAAGAAAATATCAACTAAACTATAGTAATAAGTTCAAAGTTACTCAAAAGCTTAATCCCCAGCCCCGCAGCGGCGCAAAATTTGACACGATCAAACTTACTTCCAATAAGACGTAAAGCGGTCGTGATCAAGTACCTAACCCAACGAGTGAGGTTGGGATCGTTCCCACAAGGAAAATAGTCTAGACTCACTTCAACCCTATTATTACTATTGTTTGGTCAATAACTTCCTTGAATCACAAACATAAAAGGGAGGTTCTAATCTCTAAATAAGTGAAAATAATAACGCACTGAAAGAGACCACTTGACAGTTTAAAATGTTGGGTTTTATCAATTAATCAAAGTAACAAGGTGTTAGCGTGTTCCCCACAGGTTCATAACTTGTATAACTCGACTATAACAAAGTCTTTCCTAGTATCTTGCTGCAATGATAAGTTATGTATTTCTAATCCTTGGTCGGCATCTAGAAAATCTCACTCCGCACTTGGGCCGGCTACTGTGTTGCTATCCTAACCCTTAGCCTTAACCTCATATTAAGCATCGTGTCGCTATTTTGAGACTAAGTTATTACCTCTTACCACATCACTACTAACCTGGAGCCTATTATATAGTATACACTATCTAAGTTGTATCAAATTCTTTCCCTATTATCTACCTCCTTGGTCCGGCAAGTAGCATTAAGGCGAGTTCTACGTTGGCCATCCGTTAAAGACTTCTAAACGAAAGAATTATTATACATGCAAGACTCTAATCTAAATTGTTATTTTAGTTAGGGTTTATTCATTTTTGCCTAGGTTCCCACACAACCTATTTATGGAGTTTAGATTACTCATAGCCATAAACCAATATTCAAATAGTCTTAAATAAGAATTCATGTACTTACTTTCAATAGAAAGAGTTAAATCTGAAATTTGTGCGTTGAATTAATCACCACAAATCACCACAATGAATGATATCAAAGTCTAACACAAACACACAAGATTCTATTGATGTCTAACTATTTGGGGTCTAACTATCTGTGCTCTAACCTCAAAACCAGTTTTTTCGACTATTTATAAAAACACAAAAAACCTATTAAACAGTCTAATAGCTGGAAATCTGCCAAACGCGGCTTGGTCGACGGACCATCGTAGTCCTGACGGACCGTCATATCACTCCGTCGTGCGCCTACTTGTGCACTTTCTTCTGCTTCTCTGCTGCTCTCTTCATTTCCCCTCGAGGCCGGCAATTACGACGGACCGTCAGGCACAACGGTCCGTCGAGTGTCTTCGTTCTTCGTTCCAAAATACTTCAACTCTTGGAATCTTGTACCGGGGGGGGGGATCACTTCTCTATCTTTCACGACGAACCTGTAGACGGACCGTCGAAGCCAACGACGGACCGTCCAAGCTTCGTAATACCACCTTGTTGACTTCCCCATCTGTCCTCACATCTCTCTACACTGCCACTTACGACCGGCACAAGCAACGACGGACCATCATCAGCTCCTATGTGGTCTCTTCTACATTTCTTCTCCTCAAATCTCTCTGCTTTGGCTTTGGACAGATTGCCTGCAAACAAAGAGAAACTATATAAAATAGGCACAAAAAGGCTTTTGGACCACTAAACTTAAGAAAAGTATTCAGATACCGTGAAACCACTGGTATAATCAACAACCGGGTGTTTATTATTTTCAAGAAAGAAAAAAGCAAGCAACGGAGGTATGATTCCTTCTCTTCCCTTTCTTCTTGAGTTGGGATGATATTTGAGAGTGCACTTAATTAGAAATGTTGTTGCTGATATTATGATGTTGTTTCAACATAAGGTCAGTTACAGGTTTAAACCCCAATGAACCTCATAGAGACGCTAGGGTAGAAATGGGAAGGGAAGTGTTAAAGGGAAATCTTGTTGCAAGCTTGTGATCAAGATTTTCTGGAAATTTTTTGTAAAGAAATACTATCCTGCTCATAGATTGTATTTCACAGTAATAGAAACAAGGTTGTGGCACAAGACCAAATATGTGGAAATGAAGATGAGGATAGATAATTCTCAGCCTGACATAGAGTTGATAAGCTTCAAGATACAAAACTAACTAAGAACAGAAATGGGAGTAAAAGTGGGAAGATCATAATGTGACAGTGCAAATGAAATGTCTTGCCAAGTTCTTGGGTGATTGTAACCTTATTTTTCAAGTTGTTAGACATGCTGATATATTAAGAATACAAATCTGGAGTTCTTGTTGGGGTAAGAACTGATAATGAAACAGTCCCTGGCTTACACTTTTCAAATATTTTTATGTCTGTTTTTCTGCATTTAAAAATGGATGGCTAGAAGGTTTGTCGGAAGATTATATGATGGGATGGTATGCTTTTTTGAAGGAGTTGCTTGTAGATGTGATAATTATTAGTGGTTGTTGGAAAAATGAAACATAAATGTATCCCATAGCTTGGTTGTGGTTTGATCAAGAAACTAAACACTCTTGGAGTTGAGTTCTTAAGCTTATCTCATTGAAAGACTTGCACTTGGTGATGGAAATGGCTAACATCATGTCCTTACATACAAGTCTTCATTTCTAACTTTTTATTTTGTGTGTTACTATAAGTTTGTTCACTGTACTTTTTGTTAGTGTGGGAAGTAAGTGATATCTTTCGTGTGTGTGATAAATAAAGTGTCTTGCTTTTATATTTCTTATGGTCTGAGGTGGCCAATTGAAAGTCTTTACTTTCCTAATGCTGAAGAAGCATGTGTGCAAGACATATTATGGGCAAACTGGCACAAAAAAGATGGAGGAGGTGAGGAAAGGAGAAAAATCAGCTTTGAGGGTGTCGCCCAAGCTAGTTTTGAGAGTTAAATTAAGAGATGAATGTGAATAATGTGGGATTGGGGATCATAAAATATGTGAGGCATTGCTTGGAGTATAACAAAGAATATTGGTGTATATGCTGTTATTAGTGAAGATCAAGTGTGATGTGGTGGAACACTAATATGGTGTGAAACTTTAACTCATGGATTGTTGGTCCTAGAAGGCAATCTGTGATAGAATGCTTGAAATATTAGGCTAAATTAGATGTATAGGCATTGAGATATGATTCAGGTTTCCAAATACTTTGGATGCAAGTGACATTTCACTATGGCAAGACTATTTTAGAAAAAATAGATATTCGTGCAGGAGGGCCACTAAGGTGAATTGGAATCATGACTTGGATTTGAAAGCCAAGAAGGAAGTATAGACACTAATTTGACATTACAAACGACATGTAGCGTTAGTTGTGGCAGTTGAAGGGGGCTACCTTGCCAACATGCAGTTTGTGCCTTATATCATTGGGCAAGAACCAAAGATTTTTGAAACATTGTAAGAAAAAAAGATACATTTCTAAGTGCATATAAGTACTTTTAACAACCTTTCCCATATGGTAATGTGGCCTGACAAACAATGACCCTCCAGTTGAGCGCTCCTCGACAAGTGACCACTTCCTTGAAGACCAGTAGATTTATAAGAAAAGCTAAAGAGGAACTCAGAACAGAAGTGGGGAAAAACATCAAAGAATGGAGGGCAGATGTCATGTTCCATGCATCGAGTTGGGAATAAACAAAAGACACTTGGATATCAGGTACGTACTTTTGTTTTCTTTTAAATTTTAATCAGTTTTTACTTCTAATTGTGTGCTTTATCAAACCTTCTGAACAAAACCACACAACAGCCCTGCAAGGCCCTTATCAACACCCCAGTGAGGCGGCTTCACCACCACCAGTGCGGCAGCCTAGCAACTGGAAATTTGCCTCTTCTTATGTGCAGTATACTTCAAATGTTAAAAGGAGGTAAAAAGAAGGCAGTCAACTGAAGGGCATCATCTTCTATCAGTGCATGGCACATCATCTTCTTACAGTTGGAATGCCATCACTCCGTCAGTTGGAAGCCCCAACTCCTTCTTTTATTGTGGAATGCACCAGCTGCTATCAGTTGGAGTGGAAAGACGAAGAGATATGGATTTGATGTTTCACGACATACTTACATTGAAGAAAGTGATTGACGTATTTATAGGATTCCTTCTTTCATTGATTTCCTTACATCTTTATTTAGTTATATCTAACTAATGCCCTATGCATTCTGCATGCCAAGATATCAATGGAAAGAGTTATCTCTGGAACAGGGGTGGCATTTAAAGATGCCCTCACAAAAACACACTTGATCTGGTCAAGCCATCCTAGTTTAAAATGGAAAGGAAAAATCAATGACTGTAAAATAACTTCACCATTGTTCAAAGAAAAGGTGCAAAGCAATCCAATGGAAGTTGGGTTCCCTAAGAGCTCAAATGTCTTACTGAAATGTGTATAATGTTGATCTAGGGGTCTTTGTTTTTGTTTCTTTTGGTAACTGTTTGTAAATGCATACTCCAATTACTGATCATTTTGATGTATTTGGGTTCTTTTTGATGTATGTTTGCATAGACAAATATTTGGAGTTTGTTAGTTGTTTTTTAAATTAATTTTTCAATTTAATTACTTTTACTATTAAACAACCAGATATCATACAAGAGCCATACCACTAAACCCCACATAACCCCTTAACTTTTCATTTTTTTTTATTTTTTTATCTCCCTCACCTTTTAATTTTCATAATGCCCATTTCCTCCTCTTCCCCTTTCCAACTTATTCATTAACTCTCCAAATCCCTTCCAAATTAACGCCCCCCAGTTGTTTTTTGTGCAGCCTTTTTGGTGTTGTTGCTGCATGCTATTAATTCTGCCTTGATTTCGGTGTTTTACCTATTGTATTAAAGTGTGTGAAATCATGGTATATAATGAACAGTGTGTGACTAATGCTATTCGATGTAACAAGTGAATGAATTTGAAGGCCAATGTTGGAGCCTCAAATTGGTCAACTCTAAAATCGTGGCATTTCAATCCAGTACTTTGATTGCTTAAAATACATCTTGACAGCCCCTAACCCATAAAGAAACCGAATCTATCCAAACCATTCTGGCAATTAATTTTTTACAACCATTATCCATCAAGCTAACATTTACTACATAAAGAACGCTCTATAAATCCAGAATAGTATCACCTGATAACAAAAGTCGATTTTCTCCTAATCTTTTTCGTTTTCTTTTCTTCATCATATTTTTTTATTCCTCTTTTGTAATTCCGAACAATATCAATTCTAGAACGTGTATTCGTATAATCAAGTTCACACCACTAAAAAAATTGCAACCAACCCTTTTTAAGACGAACAAATTCACTACTATCAAATTACTCTTTAGAACCTAAAAGTTAAACAAAATAATATGTTTTAAACGAGAACCATACCCGACAATCTTCACTCCAGAACCCAACGACCTGGATTGTTGCAGACCAAGAATCTCATTATCGCTCTTTTTTCCCAATGCACAAAAAAATTAGAAGCCATTTACCAAAAATATGATCAGCACATCGTTCTAAAAGAGGAAAAAAAAATTGATTTGACGAGGAAAGAGAATGAGTTTTCGTAATTTTAATTTGGAAAGATAAATATCATATATAAAAAGAATTCATTAAGGTTATAGTTTGTCATTTCTGCTTTTTTTTTATCGTTGTGGGCCTTTAAAATAGTCATAAACTCTCGCAGAACAGTGCATAACACGCGTTTGCCATTTAGGATTGACATGTGTATTTTAAAAAAAACATAGGATAGTTGAAAGTGTCCTATTTGTGCCTGTGAAGTTGAGGTCTACTTAAAATTTGAAACCAGTTTAAGGGGCACATATATGTTATTATGTCATATGTGTTAGTGCAAATAGCCCAGACGTTCTGTTTGCAATCTATTTACTTAAGTGTTTTTTTAAAAAAAGATTTTATTGTAACAAAAATTTCTCTTTTCGATACAACAAAGCAGAATTGGTCGTCTTAGGTGAAATATTACACAACTACATTCATAATATTTTAATTGTCGAAAGCTTTTGAAACTTAAAATTATTGAACAAGCATTAGTTGTTAACGGACCAACCAAAGGTGATTGGTGCGGTTTCAAATTTTATTTTTGTAATGTTATAACATACTGTGATAGTTTAGACATTTACATTAACATGGTATTTTGAGTTGGAGCTTTTATTTAGAGAAAAATAATGACCAAAAGAGTTACTAACTACATTATTTGGCAGAACTCTGCAATATATTATATTTATTAGCCAACAATCAAGATAGGTGATCAAGGTCAAGTGACATTTCTGAGAACAAAATAATCACCGCTAGATTGACAATTTCTTCTCAAGAATCATTATATTATTAGCCAAGAATTGATATAGGTTATGGATTTTTCTCAAGAACAATAATTTAATTCACAATTTAGCACGCAGAATAACAGGGCATCCAAATTATTTTTTTTGAAACATTCTTTGTTAATTTTTATTGACCTAAAATTATTTGGACTCTTTCATGAATGTAAATTGGGTGTGTACTATAATTTTATTTAAAATTGTGTATTTTTAGACTGTTGTATCATCAAAATTGAAAAGCCTGCACAACTTAACAATATTTAAAAAATGTTGTGGAGTTTTGTGTTTTTTTGTTCATTCTGCATTTCTGTTTTGTATCGCTTCTTTTTTAATGATGTAATCTTTTTTGTATTTATGCCTGGTTATCTGCCTCATGAAGAGTCAAATTTCATGACATTTTATATAAGAAAGTCTATCTATACAATAAATATTAGATTGCCACCTTATTATATATGATTGATAAGCCATAAACAGGATATTAAATTGCAAATGTCTTATCAAACACAATAAATTTATATCATTATATTATTAGCACTGGCAAAAACCACCTAGTACAATAATGTAGCTCGATAATGAAAATGTGAGGTGCCATATCTATTAGGCAACATTACTATTTATCTTCTTCTTTTTTAGAAATTTTTAATTATTTGTCTATAAATCTTATAAGATGTAATGACTCAAAAGTTCTTTTTAGAATTTTGAATATTTATTTAACTTAAATTACTTAATCGATATTTATATGGCTAAAGTGATAATTTATTTAAGACCCATGACTCTTAGCCCAATTTAATAAAATATGTAGTAAAACCTATCAATTTAGTACTTAAATAATTCATAAAAAAAAAATAGGGAAAAGAAACAAAGGCGAAGGGTTCTGCACTTGCGGTTTTTTTTTTGCTTACGAAACTCTCTGCTTCATGTAAGTTTCTTTTGCCTCGAGTTTTTCCTTTTGATTGCTGGCACATATAGTGTGTATAATAGCAATTATTAATATGTGTTTGATTATATATGTGTGTATAATAAATAGTGATAGATGCTATTTTTGATTCTCAACAAATTGAATTTTAATAGAATCACGTGAATAGTTGAAAAGGTCTGAAATATTTGAACGTCGTTGTTTTGTGGGCTATTTAATGCTTAGTTGTGATTATTTGGTATTTGATTATATAAATATTTTTCTGTGATTGATGGAAGCAACAAAACATTAAAGAAAAAGACAAAACAAATGTCATACATCTATAGTGTGGGAAATTAATGTTTGCTCAGAACGTGGCTCTTGGAAAATTTTATGACTAAATTTTAACATGCAAACTTCTTTGGGTAGTGTTGCTACCTTATGTTTTGTTAGTAACTTAGGAATTAAATTTGAGATCGGCTGAGGACAGAATATTCTTAGGCTCAAGGCGGTGTTTTTCTGTGGAGACAGATAATTTAATTTAATTTCTATTCTTATCACATTATTAAGTTAAGTTTTGGTATATTAAGATCGGTAATTAAATATATATCTTCGTATTATATAATAACCATTGGATTTTGATAGTGAAAATGTTAATTGCATCATAACTACAAACCGTATATAAATTGGGTAATTTTTTAAGGTTAAGATTAAACACTAAAGTGTGAGTACTGTTAGTTTCTGAAACTTATTAGTGAATATATACATTGAATAGATTTCATGATCGGAAGCTCAACGAAGGGAAGTGAAGACTTCAAGTCCCAAGAGTAATTATTCTGAAACTGACTAAGGCAATTCGATCTTCTTAAAAACTCTGTTAAGTTGGTATGAATCGTTATTCCTTGTGTGATGTGAGAATGATATGGAGACTTGGTGCTTATTTGTTGGTTTGTATTCCTTGTTGGGAATTGCGCTTTGGTAATCAAAATGATTATCTCCTCATTTTCATTTGAGCATGTCCTTTGCAATTGTATCTGAGACATAGTTTGTGGCAAGAGTATGTACCATTTCGAGATCGTCTCGCGCGCTGCGATTTATAATCATATTTCTGAGGGACTTATCGCGCGCACGCTTAAGGTTACTATTATCGAGGTCGGTGTCGTGGCCGGACAGATGCATGGACGAATTCCCCCATAGGTCCCGGACTGAGAGACAAGGGTGTGTATCGTTAAGAGCCATGCATCACTATATTTGATTAGGCTTCATGAATTGCACATTTTGTTATTGATGACTTGACACGGTGTTTGCTGATCTTGTGAGTGTTTTTCTGTGAGCTTGTGCCTGTTTGAATATTGAGATTGTTATTTCGAGAATGTGTAAACTTGGATAGAGTGAGGTTATTGAGTTTGTGTGTTTGGCAAACTGTAAATTGTTAGGCTGTATCGTGAGGTTTGATAGGGGGTAAGGAGTACCCGTATTTGTTCAGTCTTGTGTTTGAGGTTTGCTGTTGGGTACCCGCATAGTTTGTACTCACACCCTTGCTTCTACATTTTTTGTAGGTTATGAGCCAGATTTTGTGATACCTTCCATTCTCTCTTCGAGGTCATCTTGTGGAGGATGTGAGATAGCTGCTTGTCCTCAGCGAACTTTCTACTCCTCATTTTATGACTTTGTTGTTTTTACTTGAAAGACACTTCATTGTAGCCTTCTTTTTTGTCAATCTATAATGATTTACATCCCCCAGAGGCTTGTGCACGTTACAACCTGGTTTGGAGATTGAATTAATTGAACTTGGTTTCATAATAGAATTGTTGTTGTATTGGTCATTTACTTCGCACTTGTTAGATATTGGTTTAGGCTGACATTGTCTTGTTGAGATAGACTAGTGCCATCACCCCATTTTTGGATCGTGAACATAATAAATAGATTTTTAATGACTATTAGCTTTTTTTTATATTTGTCATTCATTTTTATTTCCTTAGATGCCTTCTCTTCAATCTATTAATTATATCTTTTCTTATTTTTGTGATCTTATATCAGACAATTAGATTTTTGACAACAAGATTCAAAGCGTTATTTTAACAAGTGAAAAATATTTTTTTTGTAATTTGAAAGAATCCTTTTCATTATAAATTAAATTTTGCATAAGATTTTCTTTTATAATCATGATGTTCGAACGATTTGTCAAACTTTGAGCTCTGAGTGTGATGTTGTTGCCTTCAACAAAATTTTCTATCTGTCTTGAGCCTTATCAGATTGTAATTTTACTAGGTGAAAAATCAAATCCTCATAATAAGGTAAAAATTTAAATAGTCAAACAACTAAACCGGTAAGATTACTGAGTAGTATTGCTAATTTTTGAGTTGGAATACTTTATTGCTAGTATTACGACTTTATTGCTAGTATTTAATCATCTATTTTGTATTCAAGTGCACATTTAGTTGAGTCTCAGGAGATGCAAAAAATCTTATTGGAAACTTTACCTTAGAAATAAATTTTACAATGTTGGAATTTAAATTTATTCATACTCTAATAATTTAATTTAAGTATCGAACTTAGATCAAAGTAAAAGAAAAGCATATGGAGCTGAGAATAAAGTCAATCCATTTTACCTTTTCTTTCTAGTTTAAATTAAAAAAGAAATCCATGTATGAAATTGCTAAAAAACATATAAATAAATAAATAAATAACTCCAACTTTCTACTTTCCTTTTTTTTTTTTCTCCTCTCACATAAATCATAATATACATCCATCAAGTTTAATTTCAAATCAAGAATTTCCTTTCTTTAATTAATGTGATAATTTCAGAATATTCTTTTTCAGATTTAGTTTCATAACACAATAGTGTTTGTGAGTTCCGAAAAACTAGTGTAAAACTTTACAAAATAGAGTTTGAAAAGGATTAAACGTACATAAGTTTTATCACTATATTTTTGGGACAGAAAAATTATTTTTCAAAGACCATCAATTCAAGCAAATCAAAATATATTTAGTTTTTTATTTCTTTTTATGATCATACTTAAAGGAATATAGTAAAGTTACTTGTTAAGTTTTAAGTTAAAAAAAAGTTCCATTTTTTAATACTAGAACTTTGCCTACTATCTATAAAAGTTGAATAATTTTACTTAATCTTTATATCAGATAATTAGATTTTTAATAACAGGAATCAAAGTATTATATTGTAACAAGTGGAAAATATTTTATTAACTTAAAATAAGTTTTTCATTATAAATAAATTTTATGATAAAATGTTTGTTGTTAAATTAAATATTTATCTCTTATGAAAATACTATAACTGTAAACTATACTATAATCATGGAAATAATATCGAAAAAATTTATTTTTTCCATACTAAGGTAAAATAAATCCACTTTATCCATCTATTACCCAACACCATTATTTTAGGTTGTTAACCATGAAAACCTAATTTGGTTGATCAAAAGCTTTTTATATTTTATTTTTGGTTAATAGAGGTATTTATTTTGATTTATAAATAACCTCACTACAAAACAGGTGGTTACATACCGAACTAGTTGCAGGATATATTTCTATATCTAATTTGTATAAAATCTCTTATTTCAGAGATTTTAATATTTTAAAAAATTATATATAAAATAAATGTAAAAAATAATTTAAGTGAAAATTAAGATTAAATAAAATATAGGAGATTTGTAAGAATAAAATCATAATTAATACTACTTTAAAGTTTAACCTTTCATATTGCTTCTTTAGAAAAGCTCAAATCTTAACAAGTATCTTTCCTATTCTTTATAATGCAAGAAAAATTATTTCACTCCGTGGGATAAAGATTCGGTCAAGTATAATTAGGTCAAATAATGTTTAATAATCTTATAGATTTATGTCATGTACTGCACTATATAATAATTTATGGCTGAGATCCATTTAAATTATATATTCATTTTAATAATAAAAACAACAAAACCATCAATTATTTTTATTTTTTAAAACTATCTAATAAAATAATTAAGTGCACCCTAATTAATATTTTCAAGAAAGAAAAAGAATGACGTGAATATGCGGACTTCTTGACTTTTTTACCTGCCAAACTCGTACTTGTATTGGATTTTTTAAATTATTCTAATTTAAAGAATTCGACACTATTGAAGAATCTGAATAAATATATTTTTATAGTTGTTTGAAAACCCCCCAAATAAGTTTTTTTTATTATATTATTATGTTCTTTAATTGAATTACTATTTAGAACTCAATAATGTATTTAAATTTGATTTTGGAGATTACTTCAGAATTTGGAGAAAGCATGTGTGAAATTACTCCCAAAAAAGTTTGGTCGGAAAAAAGTCAGGAAGTTTGCACATTTCCATCAATCTTAATTTTTTTCTTGAAAATATTAGCTTGGTACACTTAATTGTTTTATTTGATGGTTTTAAAAATAAAAATAAAAAAGTTGACAACTTTGTTATTTTTATTAGCTATTATTATAATGAGTATATAATTTAAATGAATTTCAATCACAAATTACTATATAGTACATATGACATAAATCTATAAGGTCATTGGATATTACTTGACATAATTATACTTGACGGTATCTTTATCCAGAAAAATTCTTCAAGTCTATCGAGTACTATAATTCTGATGATTAAATTAAAAATAACAATTAAAAAAATAACTACCAAGTTTTCTTTTCAATGCTTTTTAACTACAAATAAGGTTTTATGTTATTTATATTTGGAAAGGAAATCCTAGTAGTATACAGGACAACTGTAACATAGTTCTAGGAAGTAAGTTTTTAAGCAAAAGCTTCGTTCTAATATCATCACTAGGTATAAACACAATGAATGCACCTTAAAACCCTGGCTCAATTGTTTCACATAATCCTATGCTTGCTTCATATAATGAGAAGACGAGTATTTCATCTTCACTAGAGATGCACTAATTGCTCACTACCATTTCTATGCTTGCTTCACTGATGAGGTGAGAAGGATAGTTATCTTCATCTTCACTAGATATATATATTTTTTCTCTATAATTGTGAGATTACTCTCCCAGATTATTTCTTATGATCGATGTGGGGGAAAAAAGAAGGGGGGGGGGAAGGGGTCTCTTTTATGAGATAAACCCTCCCCTTTTACCCCACCCCTACTCCTGCCGACCGTTTCCTTCGCCATCCTTTACGCATCACCCATTTATCATTCCCTCCGATACTTTCCTTTTCCCTCCCCCCCCTCTACCCCGTTTGTTTTGCATTCGTACCGTACTCCGTTAGCTTTAGTTTTTGGTTCTTGGGGCCCCGAGTCCCCTTACCTTCTTAATAAATTTAGAAAACTTATTGTTTAGAGTAGAAAATTGTTTAATTGATCGGGTTGGTTCGATTTTAAAATACAAATCAAACTAACTTGTAGTGGATTTTGAAATTTATTAAAAAAATCAAAACCAATAAAACGCGGGTTTTCAACTTCGATTTTTTCAAAATTGTGGGTTTTTTCAGGTTTTTCGGTTGTTTATAAAGTATTCATACAAAAGATATATTACATTGTTTACTTCAAATATTTCTTTTTCCTAACCATAATGCAATTATCTAGTTATTTTTGCGAAAAAACACCAAAAATATGAAATGATTAATGACATAAAATCAAAAAAAAATAATATGAAATCGAGTAAACAAATATTACAAATTAATAAATATGATGAAATTGATCATAATTAAAAGTACTGGATCCTGCTAAAATATAGTTAATAAGTATTAGTTACATGATTGAATACTTAAAGAGAGTAAATTAAATTATGTATTTAATTGTGAAACTATGTTAAAACTAAGAACAAAAATATTCAATCTGATTCTCATTTAGTGTTGAATTGATTGATTTTCTCCTTTTGCAATAAATGTAAGTTTGAAATCGATTTAAAGCTTATGATAAGTTACCATCAATGTATGGACTTAATCTTTATTTGATCACAACAAGAATTAACTTTCAAAAACAAAAAATATAAATTATTAAAAGAATAAAAACTATGAAAAGTATTAAGAAAAATTTAAAACTATATAGAACTGAAATATTTTATCTGTATAGGATAAAAATTTAAAGTTACATATATAATGTCGGGTTGGTTTAATTTCGGAATAGATTTTTTTAGTTGAAACCAAACCAACCTAAATATAGTTGATTTTTTTTCCTAATACCAAATCTCTAATTAAAATTTTTTCGATTTAACTCAAATTATAATTTGATTCGATTTATAGTTCAATTTTGTAAGTCATGCTTAGGTGATAAAAATATTGCGTGGCTCGGTAGAAACAAACAAAAAATGATTAAATGGAATTTTGTAAGGATGTTAAATAGGAGAAAAACTTTTAAATAATAATAATAAAATATTTACACAACTTTCTCAAGAATATAAAATAATTCTGTAAAAAATGAAAGAGATTATAAAAGACCGTTATTACCATAATAAAATTGACAAGTTATTATGGTATTTAATATATTCATTTTGAAGAAACAAAATAACTTTTCATAGGTTAGAAAATTGTATATAATAGAAACTAATAACCATAAAATTAATGGAATAGCAGGGTTTGATTTAATTGTGCTCCATAGCAAACGTTGGCAAAAATTTGCAGGAGTCTCTCTCTCAAGAGTCTCGCTCGCACACTATCCCCTTCTCGGCCTCTCTCGCTTTATACACGAAGGTTATAATTTCTGTTTCTGTTTTGTATAAAGCGAGAGGAAAATTGTATAAACCACATGCAAAAATGTATATTCGTTGTTATACACTTAATTATAATTTACAAACATTTTAAACTTCCAAATATTGTAGAGAAAAAAGGCCACAAGAAATATACAATTGAGTTGAATTATACAATGCAGTGAAATACAATTGTTTCAACTTTATACAACAGAAGTGTTATATGGGTTCTGTTTTGTATAAGCGAGAAAAACATAATATCTTTTGCTATACATTATAATTATGCATATTATACATACATTTTAATTCGATATTCAACTGTATGTAAAACTAATTATACAATTGCAGCGAAATAGGCCACCGAATTAACAATTTAGGCAAGCGAAAGTATAAAATTGTATGTGTCTATAAGCAAAATACAGTTTTTATGTTTGCTATGGAGCGTAAACGTAATTATGCAAAATTTGCTTTATACTAGCATACAAAAATTATGAATTTTTTGTTTGCTATCTGTGCAAAGTTGCCTGTATTTATTTATAGAAGCTTGAAATATTTTATAACCTGAAAGATGTACGGTGTTTGAGATATGAAAATTGCACTAAATTGAAACTCATTTGACTTATTCATTTTAATTTTGTGGGTAGAACTATGAAATCTTTTTTAAATTTATATGACTATCATTTCTTCAATTTGGTGAGGTTTATATTATTAACAAAAAGTGTTCCTGAATTTGTGAGAAAATATACACCTATTATGAAAAAAAATTATGATATAATTAAATGAAAAAGGGCCTAAAATGCTCCTTATGTATTTGAATTGGTAAAAAATAATCTTCCATCCACCTATTGGTCCTAAAATATTCCTACATCCACTCGGCTAAAAAATATCCTTGCGTCTAACAGATCATACTCATTGGGTGAATGAAGAGTATTAATCTCATAGTATAAGGGCATTTTAGGTCTTTTTCTATTAAAATAATTTAAAATTACTTAATATATAATCTCACATGATTGACTTGATTTTGAATTACATAGTAAATTTAAAATTATAAAAAGGTTGGACATCCACTCTCTAGACTCCTCCCTCCTCGACCTCTCACTTTCTATTTCTTCCAAAAAAAAATAATCTATTTGGATCTTGTCCACCATTTAATATTTTTTCAATTTATGACAAACAAGAGAGAAAAAAAAGAAGGGAAATAACGATGCATTGTGTAGAAATAATTAGTATAATAAAAGATGATTAATTAAGCAAACATATTATACAAATAAACATTATGCTGTTGTGTTGCCCGAAACTTAAAAAATAAAAGAAAATAAGATTTTCGTTCATTCTCACCTCATCGATCATAAACAATAATACTAATATTAAAAAGACTATTGAATATGTGGCTCATATTAAGTTGAGTTTCGGATATCCTAATAAAGAAGAACGAGAGAAAAGAGGAAGGAAAGACGCAATAGTCTTACGGGACTACATAATAAGCAAACTGTTCAGTCAGCGGCCCCCGTGATTCAGAAGGGGCACGGATGATTTCCGGAGGGAATATAAACAGAAAGATCCTGAGAATAGCCTTAAACAAGAAAGGAAAAAACCATGGTATGGCGTTGGGGGGGTTTTGGGTTTTTAAGGGTTTATTAAATTTTTTTATTGGATTGTTGGTTTGGTTCGATTTTACTATTGGTTATGGGTAAAACGATATTAACCCAATAAGATAGTATTTTACCCCCAATATTAAGTTAATAATTTAATACATAATTAGATCTATAACTATATCAAAGTGGTAGTGCTTAGAACTTCACACTGCCGCTTTACTAGTTTTAATATTTACTTCAAAACCTAAAGATTTAAGTAGGAGGCTCAAATTGAAGCTATTTGATTTTAGTTTAGTCTTGTTGGACTAGTTTATTTTATTTTTAGTTTGTAATTGTAGGTTGTAGCATTTTCAACTTTATAAAGGTCCGTAATTTGATTAACATAAAAAAAATTCATACTATGTTTTGGTAATAACTTGTAATTATAGACTTCTTACTATATTTTCTCTTATTGTTGTAATTTCTCATTATCTTTTTTGTTTCACTATATCAAAGCATTTAGAGAAGTAAGAAGGCATATAATATTTTATGGACATTTTCTTATTGGGTAAACCAAAAATCAAACCGATAATGATCAAAAATCAATAAACCAAAAATCGATATAGAATATCTTATTGATTTGTTATTGGTTAGCATATTTTAAAATAAAAAATCGATAAATCGAACCGATAATACATAAAATCAAACCGAACCGACTGATGCACACCCCTAGATAAATGAGATAAAATATTATGTTAATAAAAATAATAAATTTTTATATGGACAATCATTCAGGATAAGTATGGATTTTAGTTGGATCCCCATTTATGAGTTGGGTTACGTTATAACAAACTGAGGTCGACTTAAAATAGTCAATAGGAAGATATCATGAAATTGTTTATTTTTTCAATATTATTTTCAAATGTATCAGATCAAAATATGAACCTAAGTAGTTTTATAGAAAAAATATTTTTGTAAAAAATATAATTTTTATTATTTGTTAGAGAAGCTTTTAAATTTGGACCAATCACATTAAGCAATATAATAAATAAATAAATATTTAATAATTTTACTTTAAGGGAATTATTAAAACTAAGGACAAAAATGACTCAAATGATTAACGTCAAGGGTATTATTGAGCCAAAAGATTAACGTCAAGGATATTTTAGGGCCGATAGGTGAATAGAGGGTAATTTTGTACCAATTCAAATATTTGAGTTCAGACCCTTATCCATAATTTGAATCATATTTTTCAATATTGTCCATTTGTAATATCATACTTCATCCATCCAATAATAGTTGTTCACTATTAACTTGACACAGCCCGTATGAATTTAAAAGAAGTAAATGATAAGGTAATTATTTCAAATTAATTAACCTAATTAAATATAAGTCAACTAAATATTGAAAAATGAATAGTATTTAATAGTAGGGGCAAAATAGACACAAAACGATAAAAATATTCATTAATTTTATAAACTGAACAAGTATTGATGAACATCCTAAAGGGACAAATCAAGGAGTAAATATAATCTTATAAGTAGTGCATTTATCTCCAAGAATAAGATAGACTTTATAAACAAATTAAACAAAATATGCAAAAATAATTTTTTTTAAAACTTTTAACAATTTGATTATTTTGAACAATTAAAAAAACTCAAAAATTCACTTAATGTTATGAAACTATAGAAGAAGAAGAAGAAACTAGAGAGAAGAGAAGACTTATTATTTCTCTTGATAAATGAATTTACAATGAAGAGGAGCCTTCAATTTATCGGAGAAATCTAACTTGTTCCCCAAGTAGGATTCTTAACCATATCCCAAAAAGGACTCCATATGATAGACATTCACTATAATACAAATGCTTTATAACACTCCCTCTGAATGTCTAATTCATAGATGACGTGTCTCGTCAAAAACCTTACTAAAAAAAACTTTAAGAAAAGAAAAACTCTAGTAAAAGGAAAGAGTAACACATATTTATTAAATACGCATTTAGGCTGCCTCATTAAAAACCTTACAATGAAATCCGGGGCCAAAAACTCGTAGGGAAAAGATTACAGCACAATTAACATCCCCTAATACACACATCAATCCCAGAGACTTGAATCTTTCGCATTCCAAGATTGTTCACACCTCACCAATCCTTCTTGAAAGTTTGCCAGTTGGTAGAGACTTGGAGAATAGATCAGTCACATTGTTACTTGAACGAATCGTTCCACATGTATATCACCATTCTTTTAAAGCTATGTGTGTAGAAAATTTTAGTGAAATTTGCTTTGTTCTATCCTCTTTTTATGAATCCTCCTTAACTTGTGTTAATGGTAATGCTGCATTATCCTTCTATAAAATAGTGGATATTTTAAGTCACCTACAACCACATTTATCTCGATAGATGTATCATAGAGCCTTAACCATACACATTCTCTACTACTTCATAATAGCTTTAATCTTAGCCATGCTTAGATAATTGGCTTATTATGTACTGCTTGAATAGATCTCCAGATTGGCAGTCCCTCACATAAATACAGAGCCGGTTTTGGGATCAGAGTTTTTTGTGTGTTGGATCTATTAAAATCCTGCTCAGCATAACTAACAGATTAGGGCTACAATTATTATAATCTCAAAACCCAATATCAGTTATCCCTATAAGCTATCCGCAAATGTGTTTTTGATCTCAATTCATATTTCTCCTAGTAGGAGCAGAACTATACCTTGTTCACAAATTAACAAAAACTTTATCAGGGCAGGCCTGTAAGATTAGCAAGATACATAGTGCACCAGATGCACTAATATATTGTACTAGCTTTCAGAACCAGAATTTTCTCAATCTTTTTCTTGAGGTCGGAATGAATTCGTCATTCACAGTCAGAGTGAACAGACAATCATCGGAGTACTTAATGAATGCGCATTCTCCATTAAACAAAATCTTTTTCAACATTTTTCGGTTAGGCAAATTGATGAACAAAATAAACCATTTGTCACATGCTCAATTTGTCAAACCAAGACATATTTTGTCTTTCTCAGATCTTCATCTCAATTCATTTTTTTAAATATCAATTGCCTTTAAACTCTATTGAAGTTCCAATAAAATTTATTTCAATTCCATCCAACATAAATAAGCATTAGAAACAAATTCCAATATTATTTTTCTTATAAAGAACATGGCCACATTGGCATCATTTGTATAATCTTTTTAATTAAATACTCACTAACATGTTATTACCAATGCAAATCCAAAATTGCTTCAAATCATAATCATATAATGATTTTGCAATTTATGAATACATTTCTTTCCTCAAAGAATTTTGTGAGTTACCATGATTTCGGGTAATCACGCAAATACTTAAGAATTTTTATGTAAATATCTCATTATCAAGTGATCCATAAAGGTAGGTTGTACATATATGACTCGGACCCTGAAAAAAGATTATTTTTTTGATAATTTTTGAATAGTCATTTAACTACTATTAATTACTTTGGGGGTAATTTTAAGTTATTTTTTCACTAATCTAGGGTCAATTCCTGGCACTCTCCTCTCGGCTCCTCCGGCGTGCTCCCTTTTCCTCCCCTCACGGCTTCTTCCCCCGCCCCCGAAGATAGAAAGGACTGCCCGAAATTACTTTGAGTGGCGGTTTGACGTCCCACCACTTCACTACTCGTCCAGGGTTACCAGAGCAAGGCATGCTATCGACATATATTATAATAATTAGTTTTTATTATTGTAATGGTTTTGAAATAAAAGGAAGTTTAATTTTTAATTGCATATAAATATGCAAATTAAGTATATATGCAGTACCGTTTGTTCCTTGTATTTAAAAAAAAATAAAAATGGATGGCCCTGTGATTTCATTGGAAAATGATCCTTGTTAATCCTTGGGAATGATGATTTGAATTTAGGAAAAGATTCACAATGCAATTGGAAAAAAAAATAATACTTAAAAAAAAAATCTGCAGACCTATGTTTGTTCATTATTTGTCCCCATTCCTATGTTACTACTTTGATTTTTGGAGATAGTTTTTTTATATGTGGCATATTGTAGCAAGTAATTAAATATTAGTTAGAGGGATATTATGTGAATATTATTAATTTATAATATTGGATGAATAGATAAATTCTAGACTTGAAATTTGATGAAAAATATGATAGTTGAAAGAGAAAAGACATAAAGAAAAGAGACCATCGAGTTTTGTCCCATGATTTGCATAAAGACCCTAAACGTTTGAATTGGTCCTATCACACCACTAAACAAGTATATATCGTTGTAAATTGGCCATTTTTAAAACCCATTACCTCATCCGGGTTGTTTTACACGCCGTTAGGGCGTATGGGTCTTTTTTTAATTTTTTTTCCTTTTTAATTTACCACGCTAAAAACAGTCACAATGTCATTTGTCTTTCTTTAATATTAATTATTTAATCAATTTTGGTTTTCTGCCCCCAATTTAAACTCAAAAATGGCCCGTTGGTAGCCCTAATAACAATTTTATTTGCCATTGGCAAGAACAATATTTGTGCGCCTCTTTTTGTTGACGACATTCTTCATCTTCCTCAAGAAAATAAGGTAGGAATTTTCGTCTTTTCTCTTTAATTTCCAGTAATAACGTTAATTTGTGAGTTTTTTTATGGGTTGAATTTCTTCTTCATTTTTTGTGTTAGTTTTTTTGATTGAAAATGTCAAATGCAATGTTGATCGTATTTTGTAATGCTGAGAAATGATCCGATGTTGCGAGTGAAACTTGCGATGCAAACATTGTGACTTATTATCATGCAAACTGATCATGGTCGGAGCATAACCACCTCCGAAAGATTTTGGTCTTGTCCACTCTATCGTGTATGTTTAACTAATTTTTTTATGGAGACTTTTGTTTAGGTATTTTTCTTTAATTTGTTTTTGCGTATTTTAGGAGGATGCGTGCAACTTTCTTTAGATGGAGGGATTCGAGAAGAAGTATGATATAAGATCCAAAGTATGTTATTCCGAGAGATAACAAAGAGAATTAAGGGTTTTTGGAAGCAATATTGAATCTTATGAACGTCGTGTTGAATTAAACCAGTCCATAATGAAATATAAAAAGAAGGGCAAATGTGTGTAACTTAAAGCTATCGTCTTGATCATTAATTGTGGTGTTTTTCTATGTTTAATTCTACAAAACCATAATGTGAAGAAATGGAAGTTGTAGTGTGTAACAACCGAATTGCCATAGACGTGTTTAGTTTCTTTCAAATTTTTTTGAAATTGTAAGGTGGTTGGTGTCCGAGACATCATAATTGAATGATCTTGCTAGTTTATAGCTGTGTGTAAATGGAAAAAGATTGTTGAAAATTCCAGTTATTGTTGTCTTTGTTGTCGCAATTTTTGTTATGATTGAAAATTAGTTAATGTATGTGGTTCTCTAATCTATATTATCCGTGGGCAACCATTTGAGAAGCTTCCACAAATATTTCAATTTACAATTAAAAAGGCAATAACAAAACTGCAAAAAAGAAGACTTCATAATCGAGTTGATTCCAACCTTTCAAGTTTTGTTTGTTTACACTCACTTACAACACAAAATTGAGTTTTGTTTCCAAAAAAAAAAACACAAATATGCTTAGTTGAAATTTTGTTTGTCAAAATGAACAAGACACATCAAAATGCCCTACTGCCACCATGGCACATAAGTTTTTCTACTTGAAGTTTGTTTGGACCTTGGCTATTAGCAAGCCCTTAGCAAGCACCAACACTCAGACCTAGTTTGGACATAACATTTTCCAGCCCTCATTCTTTCCAGATTGCTACTTTGTAATAGTTGTCTCCCCTTCCATTTGAACCACTTACTGTGTTGTAGCCAATATCACCAGCGACAAACATCACCCTCTTGTAACTTTTGACCAGTATTGGATACTCTTCTACTTGGCATCCAGGCTTCTTAGTCAAATAATACACAGTCAAATATTAAGACAATTACATTGAGGTTTGCAATCACAATTGTAAACTTTGGCATTGGATAGTTTGTAAACTTACATTGAATTTAAATCCATCTTTAGCTTTGTAATATGCCAACCCTACCATTCTTGGGCCTTTTCAAAGGTCTTTTTTTGTTTGTCCTCCACTATTGTCTTCATGTTTCTACTGTCCTCTTCCCTCTTCCTAGGCTCCTCTACTGTAGTTTGCTTTCTGAACTAGTTTGACTATGTTGAGTCATCCTCTTCCGCTACTCGTCCTTCATTCACCTTTCTTTCTTGAGCCTTTCTCTCTTCCTAATCCTGCTCCTCTACTGTACCTCCCTCTACCTCTACCATTTACAGTCTGTACTTTTGGAAATCAAATAATTAAGCATATTCTAGCTTACTAACACTGAAAATATAAAGTAATTAGATAGATTCCCCTCTGTGTTTTGTAAATATTTTCATGTGATTGAGCTGGAACACCTCTCCACTTTGCTCTTCTCGTGTTGTTCTTTCCTTTTTGTTTGCTCTTCCTTCCCGGTGCCTTTTCCTCTACCCTTTCAGTAGCCTGTATATTAATATATCAATATATATACCTCAACATTAACCTACATTTGGAGAGTAACAAATAAAAGTACTTGTGTTATGAGAACATGGTTCAGATGACTGACTTGGAGCAATACTTCTTGCCTGGAAACTGGTTCAGTTGATTGACTTGGATCAACTTGTTTCCTTGTAGGACTCCTCTTTTATTGTGTCCTTTGTGTTCACATTTGCTCAAGTCATGACAGCACCTCTTTTGCTCACTTTGCCCTTTCCCAGTTTTTTCTACTGTCATCATGTCGGCCTTCTTCCTAACCGGAACTGGTCTTTCCAAGCCACGGCGAGCGGGGTGGCGGTCAAGTGGGATGAATGTAGTGTTGACCACAGTTTTCATGTTTATTCAACTGGATGAATAAAATTGGGCATAGGTGTTGAGGTAGGTTTTTCCTTGTATAAACATCTAGCCACAATAATTGATTGGTTCCAAGTTTTTTGTAATGAAGGGGCAAGCACACCAGGAGGACAAGGAATTCCCCGAAGCTTCCAGATCTGCAACTACAAACCTCCCTATTAACAATGTCCCACAGTGTGTGGTTAAAAACCCATGGTGTTTAATTCTCAAAAACCTCCCCCCCCCCCCCCCCCCCCCCCCCTTTCGCCCGTCCAAGTTAAGTACAGTGCTAGACTTTTGAATTTTTTCTTGCAAAATCTTCAAAACCATAGGATATATATCAGTGCATCCAAGTGTTTGAGAACTCTCTCAAATCACCAATTCTTTTCACATCATCTTCAACCCGTATCTCCTCAGTCATTGTATTGATGGGTTTTATACCTTGCAGACACTATCCAAGCATTAAAGCTTTTTCTGCCATATTGTTTGTCCACAAACCTCACATTTGCTATATTAATTCAAAATACTTCTTGCACCATGTATCAAATTTGACCATAAAAGATTATCTAAACCTTCTTGTCCTAATTTCCTCATTTCGTCTTATTTGTCCTTCAGCTCAGCTTCCAAATGTGGATTTAGCAATCCTCCAAAACACGCTCTTCTTTCAACTTTCAACTCCCTTTCCAATTTTTTTTTTGACCAATTTGCCCAAGAACATGTCTTGCATCATTTTCTATGTTCAACAATTGAATAAAGTATCCACACAATTTCTAGTCCCCTAACAACCCAACATAACAGAAAAGAATCAACTTAAGTGAAAAACTCACAACACTAAATAGTAAGAGGGATATCAGTAATTACCGTTTTGCATATCACGATGATGGATAGTTGATGCCCTTCTCCAGTTCACGATCATTCTTCACTAGTTCAACAAACCATGTCCAATTATACTGATTCTCAACCACAACAACTACTGCGCCAAGAAATAGGGAGCATTTGGTTTTGTTTCCATCTCTACAAACTAACTGCCACTACCAACTGGCCTTTACACACAAACCAACCTTTGAGAAAACACCCATCAAAAACCAATCAACCTATCTAAGCACACCTCCAAAAAATGCTTTCCCTTTAAAGCATTGAGAAAACAATAAAATCATTCAAAAAATTTCTCCCTGCCCAGTTTCAGAATCTTCCTCCAACTTCACTACCCCAAGTAACTACCTGGATTAACTCCTTTCGTTCATCCTATAATCAAAAATCCACCTACCATGACTCCATAATGTATCACGCCATGATCTCTTTAACACCTCTAGTCCTAGCTCTTCTCACTGTTGTCCTAAACCACATTAATATCACTCCTTCTAATAAGTCCTGTCACAAGAAATGCTTGATGTTTGGCCTGTTTGAGTTATTCTTTCTTTGGTATTGTGGTGGCCAAAAACTTTGAGTTGCAACAGGTAAGTTATGAGTTTGATGTCAAACATTTATGGATAGGGTTTTTAGGTTTTAACAATGATCTCCACTATTTTTTTTATCCTTACTTGCACACAACAACCAAGGACAACTCCTTACAACTCTCACTCTAAACTCGGCCAGGCCATTTACATAATTTTTTTTTCAATTTGAATATGTTCTTGGATTGCATATCTTGTCCCGCCACTCTAAATTCTTTCAACGTTCCAAAAACCGTCCTAATTCCAAACAATCTTTTGTCAGCAGTTGTATCAAACACAACTCTATTTGGGGTTTTCTTCCTCCTAACCGGTTTATGCACTATTGATCAACCTCGTTCAACCATCTATTTCAAAACTAGGACCTTCATCACTTAGATAATAAGGTTCCTCACCTCCTAGCTTCCAACTAAGCTTTCACCTAATGCCATATTTGTCTTCATCATATACCCTATTCTGGACCTTTCTCATTAACATTAACTGATCTGAAATAGTTTTTGCCCCTACTTCCTCCTTTGTGACCTTTGAAATTCCTCTTGTTGCCCTTAATCTCAAACTCTTGGATGAACATCACTTTCAACCTCAGTATCTTCACTAGTTCCCCTTTCATATCCGATTCAATCTTCCATTTCCATCATCAAGTTTGGATCATCATCTATTAAGGAATAACTCAGATGAAGGAGGAGGCACATGAAGGAGATGGTGGAGGCAAAGTAATAAGACTGAAATTCAAATGGAGTGCGGAAGTTCATTTTCAGAAGGACCAGTTGTAGGGGATTAAGGAAAAGTAGAAGTAGAGGCTGATTATTAGGGTTAGCAGTCTCATTAAAAGATTCCTCACCTACCTACCCCACTTTTCAGTCACATGGGGGTAAGGGACAAACTCCAATTAATGGGGCCTGATTACTCACTAACCCCATGAAAAACATACACCTTCCAATTGTAATTACATCATTCACCATATTGAAAAGGTCAATAGACCTTAATAATTTATCACAACAAGGACCCAATAACCCAGCCCAACTTGATGAAAAAATCTCAATCTACTTGTATATCCTAGTTCCTTTATGTGTCCTCAACTCAAAATAGACATCCTATCAAACTCACATCAAGAAATTCGTCACATTTGCCCCCCAATAATTTTAGTGGTGAAACCAAAATCTATTTCCCCCCCCCCCCCCATGACAAACCATCTAAAAGTTATAAGAGTAAAAGTCATCCTGAAAAAAAAAAAATCAGTACCAACAACAAACACAATTCCGACACACATTTCAATAACTAACTCTAACAAGTTTTACAACAACAAACCACAAACATAATCACTAACAACAACAACAGAAACACTAACTAACAAAAAGTAAGAATAAAGCACTAACATAAGTTTTTTAACAGTACTAACAGAACAAAAACACTAACATAAGCAGTTGTTATTGTACAAATTGAAGTCTTACAAATAATAAGAGACAAATAATAACATCAAACTAAGTGGATAACATCTAACCCCTAACCTAAAACACAATCAACAAAACCCTACGCACTAACAGTTGCAATTAAGTCATAAAACAATACCCTACACTACCTAAGTCGATTACCCACATCTCAAAAATATCCTAACAATGGCAAAACCTGTAGGAGGTCGATTCTAACAATTCTACACTATAATAAGCCCATAAAATCAGAATAAATCGGAAAAAAAGTGCAGATTGTTAGAACCCTAACCTGTTAGACGTCTTCAATCTCCAAGAATCTTTCACCAACGAGAATGTCAACAACAACACTACGCCCAACGATCGACCTGATGAACAACGAGAATGTAAACAACACACTATCGTCAACAACAAGAACACAGTTATTTCGTTTGATTTTTTAGAGAAAAGGAAAATTTTTAGAAATAAATTAAAGGCACGAGTTCACGAATTTTCTTCTTCAAAGAAAGGGTCGGGTAGGGGTTTATCTACGTGAAGCAACACAACAGCGCAATAAAAAAGAAGAGGAAGACTAAAAATTTTTAATTTACAACGATCATAATAGTTGTTTTTAGTGGTGTGTAGGACACTTTTCAAAGTTTTAGGGTGTCTTTATGCAATATGGGAACAACTTCGTGGTCTTTTTTTATGTTCGTTTCTTTCTCTAGTTTGAAATGTTCATTGACATCAAGAATTACAAACTTGATTATAAATTTTTGGATGAATTTCTGTTTAAGATTAAACACATAAAAGTGTGAGTATTGTTAATTCTGAAACCTTATTGTAAATATATACTTGAATAGATTTCCATTGGTTCGGAAGCCGCAAAACGGAAATGGAGGGCTCAGTTCCACGAGTAATTATTCGATTGACTAAGGCAAGTGGGATTTCTAACTCTGTTAAGCGTATGAATCGTGTAACTTCCTTGTTTGATATTGAGAACTTAATTGTTGGGTTGTATTCCTCTTGAAATTGCGCTTTTTGGTGATCAAACTGGTTATCACAAATCCTGCATTTTCTTTGAGCATGTCATTTGCATTGGTAATCTGAGACATTGTTGTGGGAAAGAGGATGATAAACCATTTTCGAGGGTCCCCGTCACGCGCGCCCGCGATGGATATTATATTTTCGAGGGACGTATCGGCGGCCGCGATGGTTTACTATTACGAGGGTTCCGTGTCGTGCGCCGCGACAAGATCATGGACAGATATGTCCCCCATGGTTCCCGGAACTGAGAGACACAGCGGGTGTTTATCGGTAAGAAGACATGCATCAACGATATTTGACATTGCATCCATGGCATTGCACATTTTTATTATTAATGAACTTGAAACCATGTGTTTTTCTGATCATTGTGATTGTTTTCTTCTTTTCCTTGTTTCTCTGTGAGTTTGTGATTCGTTTTTGACTATGAATTTGTATGAGAAGGTGTAAAACTGATAGAGGTGTGGGTTATTTGAGTGGTGTGTTTGGTAAACTGTTAGCTGTAGCGTGGAGGTTAGATCGGGTGGTAAGGAGTAACACGTATTTTGTTCCTTAATTGTGTGTAAGTTTGCTTGTGGGTCCCTACCGACGCGTGGTTTGGTACGCACCCCTTGCTTCTATCTACAAATTTTTTGTAGGTTAGACCAGATTTTTTGTGATTACCTTCCATTCCTCTTCGTGTCCCCTTCCGGGCAGTTGTGGATGATTGGTGAGGTATGCCTTGCTTGTCATCTCATCGGACCTTTTTCCCTACTCAGTTTAAAATGACTTTGTTTTTTTACTTTGAAAAAGACAACTTATTTAGACTTCTATTTGTTCCATTCTAATTTTTACATTAGAGGCTTGTGCACGTGACACCTGGTTTTTGGGGGATTGAATTAATATGACTGTTTTCTTTTATAGATTGTTTGTTGGATTGTCCATTTACTTCCGCACTGTTTATATATTGGGGTTTAGGCTGACTTGGTCCTTGGTGGATAAGACGGTTCCACCATCACACCTATTTCGGGTCGTGACAATCTCCATCAAATATGCATTTCACGTTGCTCATGGACTGTGAAACTAGGAGATAACGCAATGTTATTGCATCCAATACCAGTTAGTATTTCTTTTCATAATCAACCGACGGGCCATTGAGAAAAAATTCTTGTCCACAATTTGTGCTTTATAACATTTTGTAATTTCATTTTTCCTTGTTTTTTCACACAAAAATCTATTTACAACCAACAGGTTTAATACCACTAGATGTTTGAACTATAGGTCCAAAAACTTCCCGCTTGGCAAGTGAATTCAACTCTGATTGAATTGTTTCTTGCCATTTTGGCCAATCATTTTTTTATCGACATTATTTAAGAGATTGAGATTGAAGATCCTCACTATCTTGCATGATATATATTGCAATATTATATGCAAAGATATAATCAATCAGTATTTCTGATTGATTCAAATTAGTTTCAACATCTCTAAAATATATGGACAGTTCATCATTTCCTTGAGTTTCAAGTTCATCAATTCTTTCATGAATAACAGATTACTCAAATTTTGAACTTTCATATGAGATTTTTTCATACTGTCATCTTGACATTTAATCTTTCTTTTTCTAGGATTATGATCCTTAGAACCCAATGGTCTACCACTCTTTAGGCGTGCTTTTGATTCATTAACTATGACATTAGTGGATGGTCCTATAGGGACATCAATTCGAATTGGGACATTCTCTGCTGGAATGTGATTTAGTAATCCCTTTCTAATTTGTAAATGCATCTGACATTTGATTTGCAATTTTCTGTAGATGAATAATCTTTTGTACTTCTTGCTCACAAATAGAAGAATATGGATCAAGATGAGATAATGATAAAAAAAATTTACAAACTTTCTCGTTTTATTTCACTATTCTCTCCCCCTAATTTTGAAAAAACTGTCTCATCAAATCGACAATCTGCAAATCGAGCAGTAAACATGTCTCCAGTCAATGGTTCAAGATAGCGAATAATGGAGGGTGACTCAAACCCAAAATATATTCCTAACCTTCTTTGAGGGCCCATCTTAGTTTGGTTTGGTGGTGTCACAGGCACATGTGCAACACATCCAAAAATTTCTAGATGGGATATATTATGTTCTTGACCCATAACCAATTGCAACGGAGAAACCTTATGATAACTTGTCGGTCTGAGACGAATAAGTGTTGCAACATGTAAAATTGCATGTCCCCACACAGAAGTGGGCAACCTAGTTTTCATAAGCAATGATCTTGCTATTGATTGCAGATGTTTAATTAGTAACTCAACGAGATCATTCTGAGTATGAACATGAGCAACGGAGTGTTCAACTCTTATCCTAATTGCTAAACAATAATCATTAAATGATTGGGATGAAAACTCTGAAGCATTATCAAGACGAATGGACTTAATCTGATTACCAGGAAAGTGTGCCCTTAACCTTATTATTTGTGCCAATAAATTAGCAAATACCAAGTTACGAGATGACAATAGGCACACATGAGACCATCTAGAAGAAGCATCTACTAGAACCATAAAGTATCTAAATGACCCATTAGGTGGGTGAATAGGTCTACAACTATCCCCATGTATACGTTCCAAGAACGCAAAGGACTCAATCTCAACTTTCATTGGTGACTGTCTCACAATTAACTTGCCTTGATAACAAGCAGTACAAAAAATTCACCATCTAAAAGAACTTTTAGGTCCTTTAATGGATGTCCCTCGAATTTTCTATAATTCGTCTCATCATTATAGACCCAGGATGTCCTAGATGATCATGTCAAAGTACAAATGTATTGGAATCAGTAAACTTCTTATTAACTATAATATGTGCCTCAATTGCACTAATTTTTATCCAATACAAGTCAGAAGATAAAATAGGGAACTTTTCTATAACACATGTCTGCCTAGAGACATTCTTTGTGATACCAAGAGATTCAAGATTTATTTCATCCATTAAATGGATATGATAACAATTTCTACATATATCTTTAAAATTCAAAAAGTTTCTCTTAGATTTTTGAGAAAACATAGTATGATTAATGATTAGTTTAATTTCCTTGGTAAAATTACAATGTCTCTTTCAAAACCCTCAATCATATTAGTACTATCGAAAATTGTAGTAACATTTATTTTTCTTATGCTTAAATGAGAAAAATATTTTTTATTTTTAAATATTGTATGTGTTGTACCAGAATCAATCAAGCAAATGTCTTCATATTTCGATAGTATGTTTTTATAATTATCCATATCTTCACATGAAAGGACATACATAAAATAAATATATATTAAATATTAGTGTTGTCAAAAGGGTACAATCTATTCAAAGTAATAAATAATAAACTAAATATAGAAATTGAGAGCCTTAATTATTGTTTCCTCTAAGTCAAGAACAAGTAGTTAGGAAAAAAATTAAAAGAAAAATTATTATTTAATCATAGTTAAGCAACAGATTGCATAATTTGATCATGATCAAGTTAAAGACCTAATATAATACACGCACGTGATAAAGTTTAGTATTGGACTAACACTATCATATAAGAATATATAAATAAAGCCATGAGAAATAATATATTATTTAATTAAGATGGGGAACAGCAATAGGAACTATAAAAATATGATTAAAACTAATTTTACAATACTTAATACTCATTCAAACAACTATCATTACATGAAATGTGGAATCTTCTTCCTTATCTCTCTAATTCGTTCAATACTACAAAAAAAAATCACTCTTCCATGTTTACAGAACCATCACCAATTAAGTGATTTATCTTCCTTCAGGATGTGCAAAGAAATCTGCTACTTCCAAGTGCGTGATGTCAACTTGATTTTCAGAGATAAAATTTGCCTCAGACTTTTTCTCTTTCTGCTTTAGCATTCTTGATAAAGCTCACCCAAGTGGGGAGTACGACAATCCCGTGCATAATTGACCCTCTTTCCACCAATCGAAAAAAACCTTCCCTAGTGCTCACGTTTCTCATCCTTGGTTTTTACTTTTTATTTGATGAATTGAATGATTAACATCAGGAAAAGGACTTACCTTTTGACCATAGTCACGACCAAGTCACGTCTATGACCGCGGGACCACGATTAGGCCGCAGCCTTTTCCACGCTAGCATGGGTGGGCGTACGTCTCATTCACTTCATGAGTGGTTCAGACCAAGTGGACGTATTTTTTTCATGATTTTTCAATAATAAATAATTATTTTGATCAGCCAAAAAAAGAGGAAATTAGTTCAGAATACTTTTTGAAAACCTTTTTCTCGGATATTGTTGATGCAAGATCATATTGAGGCATGAAAAGTGCGAGAAGGTACTTTTCCACCATATCAATCTCACTACCCCTTTCTCCACATAATTTTAATGAGAAGTGATCTGAACATGATAGAATTATACTAATGTATAGACTTAAAGTCTTGTAGCCTTAGATACATCCAATCATTCGTGTCTTTGGATGTATGACCATCTTCAAGTGGTTATATATTTCTTTTAGGTTTTTCCACAAAACAAGTGGATCCTTAACTATCAGATATTCGATTTTCAAAATCTCGTCAAGATGATGATGCAAGAATATCATTTCTCGTGCACATTTTTGCTTTGATTCCTTATTTTCTTCTTTTATGGTGTCCCCAAGACCCATTGCATCAAGGTAGATTTCAGCATCCAACACCCATGAGAGGTATTTCCTGCCTAAACTTTGAAGGGCAACGGACTCTAGTTTTGTAAGATTGACCATTAAAATAAAAAAATAAATAAATAATACCTTATTAATTCTTCAAAACTAACCTTTACTTTTTGAAAAAGTAGAGTCTCGTGCTGATATATAACGTGGTATGAAATTATAGAATAAGAAGAAGAAACTAGAGAGAAGAGAAGACTTATTATTTTTCTGAATGAATTTACAATGAAGAGGAATCCACTATTTATAGGAGAAATCTAACTTGGTCCCCAAGTAGGACTCTTAAGTATATCCTAAAAGAACTCCACATTATAGACATTCACTATAATATAAGTATTTTGTAACACTTAATATATAATAAAGTGAGTAATTAATAGTATTAATTACAATTAAGACCAATAAGCAATTTTTTCATGCTTGCGTTGAATTCAGTTTTTTTTTCATGAATTTATTTAGTATTTATCCAAAAAATAATATTGAGATACTCCCACCATCTACTTTTAATTGTGATGATGCACTTTTCAAAAATTAATTTGATTAATTTTAAAGTTAATTAGATTATATTAATTTAATATTTTAAATTAAAAAATATTAGATATTTAAAAACTATACGAAAAGTATAATAAATTATAATTTTGTATATATCAATATAATGAAACTAAATATCCTAAATATTAGTGAAAATTCTTATAATTTAATTCTATAAAATTGTTACAATTAAAAACGGACAAAAAGAGTAACCAAATTAGAAAAAGGATAAATGTAAATGGTGGTGATTAAGAGGTGTCACCTCACCTCTTCCATTTATAGCAAATTAGCTATACTATAATTATACATAAATTTTCTAGAAATCAAGTTTTAGGTAATGAAATATAAGAGGAAAACATAAAATGATTGAAGTGTTCAAGAAAATGAACTAATTAATTAAGAGTAAAACCAAATATAGATAGTTTTGAGGACAAAAAACAAAAGCAATTAAATATTATAAATTTTTATATATAAAAAAAATATTCTGTAAATCAAATGAGATCTTATAATAATGTGTCAAGATTACAAGTATTTGACCAACTATATTTAGTAAAAGTAAAAATATATCTCTTGTCCTCCATTCACCCACTATATATATAAATAAATATATTCATATTGTTGTATACAAGTAAATCAAAAATTGAAAAAATGGGAAAAACAATGGTAATTCTATTGTTTTGTTTCATAGTTATTTTAGCCATACAGTTGGCTCAATGTGTTGAATTAGAACCCAAAGCTGTTGAAGAATGGTTCGAGAAGCTTCCACATGCAAAGCAAAAGCTAACTAAATTTCATTTCTATTATCACGATGTAGTTAGCGGGAAAAATCCAACAGCAATTACAATAGCTCAGCCTAATACGACGGCTAAACCCCCAATTTTTTTCGGTATAGTTAATATGATAGACGATAAACTTACTGTTGGACCTGACCCCAACTCGCCAATAGTGGGCCGAGCCCAAGGGTTTTATGGTTCAGCGGATCAAAATGAATTTAGCCTTCTCATGACTCTTAATTTTGTGTTTACAAGTGGTGAATATAATGGTAGCACGTTGAGTATGCTTGGTCGGAACCCTTTATTTCATGAGTATCGTGAGATGTCTATCATTGGTGGTTCTGGGGTTTTTCGATTGGCTCAAGGAATTGCGACCGCGAATACTTATTCGTTCAATACGACTAGTGGAGATGCTGTGGTTGAGTATCATGTTGTCGTACTGCATTACGAATAGTAACTAATTTAATTGGAAGGTCGTTGCAAATTGTTGGTGGTCATTTGTAATAATTATCTCCTTTAATTTATGTGTATTGTTGGAAGGATAAATATGTGTTTTGACTTTTCTTTAATCATTGAAATAAGACTTTGATCATGTTTTGAAAGTTATAAGGATATTTCTATTTATTAAAAATATCTGATGAAATCTTTTGCCCTTTATTACAAGATTTTGCTTTGGATGATCTTTTTATAGTTATCTTCTTTAAATATGATACTATTATTTCAATGATTTTAAGTATTGACAATAATTATTATATGGTTTGTTAGTCACGCAATAGGCTTTTGTGGTATACTTAGGTAAGATTTAATCTATACATACTATAATATTTTGATAAATGAAATAATGTTTGGGTGATCACTATGAAATTATCATAGCCTTTCCTAGCAAAATATTACGATTCGATAGAATTTAGTAGCTTTAGTATAAATTTTATAATTACGCCACAAATATTAAATTTATAAAAGTCATAAAGTGACACCTGAAGTTGTCCCAAATTTTTAAAAAGACACCTAAATTATGCAAGCGTCCTATTACCCCTAAACAATTTTGAACTGATATTAATATCATTTATGTCCACATGAATGGGGAGTGTATGACTATCTTAAAGAGCGCGGGAACAAAAAAAAAAAGAGGAGAAGGGGAGGGGGGCAAGGAAGGGGGGGCGCGAGAAAAGACAGGGCGGAGGGAGCGGAGGAGGGAACGGGGGCGCCGGAGGAGGGGGGGGGCGGGGGCGGGCGGCCGGCGGCGGCAAAAAAAAAAGAAAGTTTTAAGAGTAAGTCCCTCCGAGATTTCCTTCACTTAAAATGTCACCTTTTATCACAATTCATCCTCAACTTTTTTACTAATATTAGCTAACTATTCTTTAATTTACAAACATATCTAAACATATTTACATTCGAACAATTTGGGATAAGATATTAGAGTAAGATGATAATAGGTAATTTAGTTTTTTTAATCCAAATTCAAGTAAACTTTTTCATATTCAGGAGAATTATGAGTATTTCAAAAATTATCAATTTAGGTTGAAATTAGATGAAAATCGAGCTAAATTAATGAGAGGAATTAGGGGATCATCTAGTTTTGTTTGATCCGATTTCAATTAAGTTTCTTCCCATTCAGAAAATAATTTTATTCTTTTAAAATTATTATTATAATTGGATTTAGTATGAAATGAGTAGTGATGATACTTTAAAGTTCAACGTATTAGAAAAATAATTAATTTGTTGTGTCAATAATTTAGAAATATAAATAAGTAAATAAAACATATGAATAAAAATTTCACGGAAAGAAGAAGAAAAAGAAAAGAAAAGAAAAGAAATGGGAGTGAGATTTAATTTGACATGAGGAGTGAGAGGTGAAGAAAAAAAAAGAAAATTGAGAAAGATGGAAGATAATATGAAATTTTAAAAAAAAATCAAAATTAAAATCCAAAAAGTAAGAGAGGGAGAAAAAAATAAAGGCAAAACTTAAAATGAAAAAGAAAATACATTTTTAATTAAATTAACACCTGTCATGTATTGATTGGTGTGTAAACACACTTGCATCTTAAAATTTGGGGCTGATTGAAAAATGGTATAATAATTGTCACACCCCTTTTTCGCGCGGCGGCGTAAGGGTTTTTCCAATTTAAGTGACGTAATTAATAGAGGATTATTTTGATTTTTTCAGAGTCGCCAATGGAATTGAGTTACGGCATTGGTTTTCAATGTCACTTTTTTGTTTAATCCCTAATCAAAAGGAAAATGACTCATGTGTTTGGTCTGCGAACGAGTGAGGGTAAGGAATTCGTGACGAGGGGAAGTATAGCATTCCTCGAGTACCGTGTTCTAGCACGGTAGTTTATCGGCTATTTCATGACTAAACTAATTTTAGAAAAACATTGTAATTAAAGACAAATGTATTACCCTCATTCTTTGACTTATTAACATATTTAAAAAACCATCAAATTTTAGACGCATGTCAAGTTTTTAGGTACATTATTATTTGTTATTATTCTTTCAACATTTTGATGATTTTTTAATTTATCTTTTTTTATTTTATTGTATTTTTGTTGTATTTTACATTGGATTTTTATTCTTCTTTTTTTTTTACCCTTTTTAATAATTTTTTTTTTTCATGTAGAACAAAAATTAACATATTTTTAACACTATACTTTTGTATCTTTCATTTGTTTTAAAAGGATTTTGTTTTTTACTTTTCGTTTGCATTTTTTACATTCTTTTTATTATATCATTCATTTTGTTTATATTCTTTTTATATCGAAACATTCTCTTGCACTACTTTTCTTTCTTTTGTTATTACTCTTAGAAATCTTTTTCCTTACTCCATTTTAGGGGGTTATTTTTTTTATCTTTTTTTATCTTTTTTCTTTTCAATCTATTATCCTCTTATAACAAGTTGATTATTATTATTATTTTATAGAATCTAAAAATAATAAGAGACAAAACCACATAATATAATATAAAATATAATTTAATACAGTTCTAAACAAAGCAAACAAAAAAGTCAGGGAAATTAGTAAGACTTGAATATAAAAATTTGGATAAACATTCATATTATCATTAGAAATATAAATAACACACATATTCTCATTATATAAAAATAAACATTAAAAAAAGAATAGACTTAGACAATAATGTTACTAGGCATGAAATAAATATGTGAAGTATTTAATATGAAATAAATACGGTTTGCTGTTTTATAGCAATTTCACACAAAATAAAACTTATATAAAGGATACAAAAATAAAGTTGATATTAAATTTTGAAATAAAACTTCATATAAAACATAAGATTTAACCAATGTGAAATTTGGAAACTTTAATATAGTGTAATCAGATGCTTGTATAAACATGATATTAAATTAATAAAAAAAATAATAAAAATGGTTACATCTTGCGAAAATTCCACCCCAAAAGAAAACAATTCGAATAAGGGAAAGCGAACTTGAAACACGAAGTTGAAAAAAAACCTCAAAACTCAACCTTTATTTTGATTGTCAAAAAAATAATAAGATGAGACTAATATAATATTTTTTAAGTATGTGTTGCTTTCGTTTCCTTGATTTTTCCCCTCCCTTTCGTTTTTTTTTTTACCTTTCTGATCTTTTTTTCTCGTACCCTCTTTCGGATCTTTTTGTGTCTAGTCGCACTTTTTCTCTTCCTTTTGATCCCTATAATATGGATTCTTCTCCTTTTTTGTTTTTGCCTTTATTTCCTCTTTTATGTTTTAGGTTTGGGTCTATGTTGAGTTGGTGTGTACGGGTGGTGTGAGTGGGGGAGGGAAGTGGGGAAGGGAGTGGATGAAAAGGGGGTTCTTTTTTTTTTTTTGTTAAATATTAAGTATAGATATGAAAATGCTAATTTATATAATTGTTAATTATTTTACGTAAATAAGTAAATAAAGCTAAATGGGTAATTAAAAACAAAATAAGACAGAATTAAGAAAGATTAGTTTATTTTTTAAATAATAGAGGTAAGGAGAGAGACAGAAGACATACATAACAGAAGAATACGCCAGCATACAGACAGTACATACAGACATAATACATAGATAGAGATAGTTATATATTAATATCTATACGATATATATAGATAGATATTATAATATATATATATAGATATCTATATATATTAGATATTTTTTAACAATCAAAAATAAACTTATCTAATTAAAAATTATGTTTAGTGTTTATTCTTATATCTTTTTAAATAAACTTAATGAAATAATAAATAAATAAAAAAGTCAAAAATATATTTTAATTTAGATTGATAAAAAATTTTATTGCTCTAAAAATTGGGTTAAATTAAAATCGGTCAAAAATTACGGTGTTCTACAGTTTTGCCCTCTTGGACTGGAAAAACACGAAAGAGTTTTTTCGACAAGAAGTAAACAAAGGATGACAAGTTTTGAACGAACTTTAAGTTGAAGACCCCAAAATTTGACGCTGTGACCGAGTCCGTGTTTGGACATCCTACATATCTCGGGGTTGTGATAGGGATCAGGCCATTTGTAGTTCGAGGAGATAAAGTGTGAGTTCGAAGTTTAAGTGAGTGTTTACATCGAGGGGCTCCAGATCGGACTCTATCCTTACATAAAATTTGAAAAATAATATTAGTCAAAAGAAAAATAAATGTACAAATTCCATCCATGCAGCTTTTCTGAATCTTCCATTGAATTTTGACTTTAAGATATCACCTGATTTTTGAATGAATATACTTAGAATTGGAATGGAGGATGAACTTGCCCACTGAGACGGAACTTTGACATTCTTCAAACTGACAACTTGAAAAATGCTCTTGAATAAATGCATAGTTTCTTGATCAAAAGGATGAATAGTAAAAGGATGTGTGAAAATAAGGACTGCTACAGCCCGTGAAAGAAGCTAATTCGAACCATCATGGAATTGATTATTCTAAAAAAATTGAAACTGTCTTGAATTTCAAAATCTCGATCTCGCTTGATTTAAACCTGAGAACCACCACAATCAAAACAAAAAAAATACATAAAGAAAATTTTGCACACAGTTTCACGGGGAAAAGTTTTTGTGAGTTATTAGAAATATAAATATACAAAAATAAACTCGGATAGGAATGTTTATTTCAGGAGAAACATACCACCAAAAATATAGACTAGGAAGTGTTAATCCTATGAGAAAGTTATTAATCCCATTAGTCAGGAGGGTCTGCGTACCTTATCAAGGCGGGTCTGCTAGTCCCATTATTCCAGGAGGGTCCTGATAATCCCATTTCCAGGGAGGGTCCTGATAGTCCCATTATCCAGGAGGGTCCTGCTTATCCCCATTATCCAGGAGGGTTCCTGTAATCCCATATACAGGAGGGTCTGCTAGTCCCATTATCCAGGAGGGTCATGTCCTCCCCCCCCCATGATCAAGGAGGTCCTGCTAGTCCCATTATCAGGAGGGTCCTGCTAGTACAATTATCCAGGAGGGTCCTGCATAAAATAAAATTTTCAACAAACGAATAATACCAACGAACATTTGAATGCTATCGTCATTATTTGGCAGTTCCTTCAAGAGAAAAATAATATATAATACTAATAATAAATAAAAATAAATATGCCAACATCAAGTTACTTGCTCTTTTGATAAATATTAGCCAGATTTTCATATAATATGCCATAAGTTTTATGTCGGGTTGCCATTTCGCTCGCTGAAGACTAGGTTGACACAGCTAGGGTCTCGAATCCTAAATCTTGTGAAAAACAACTTGTGTCCCTGCTTCAACAAAGAAAAATTTGTGAGTTTGAAAAGTGGGTGGTTGGTTGTTTGGTTTGTGTTCAATCTTCGACAAGGGCGGCTCAAACCACTTATGACGCTTTAGGTGTTTGCCAAAGGTAATCCTTTTATTGATGATTTGTACTTTCATCCAAATTTGCTACTTTGGGACCTAAATCCAATGTCTTTATCCAAAAACACTCATCGTTTAGCTTCATAGGATCAGAGAATTTTCGAATTTAACCACTGAAGACAGACTAACTCAGTAGCCTGATGTTTGCCTAGTACAGTTTAGAGACTTGGTAGCGGTTTGCAAGTCCTTCATAGTTTTTTTTTTTTGACAAAGACTCGGACTCAATACATACAAAAAAAATAAAATAAAAAAAAAAGTATAAAAAAAACGCACTATATGAGAATAAAAGAAAGAATTGATGACGACTTTTTTTTTTTTTTTTGTAAGAAGAAGAAAGACAAAAAACTTATATGAGTGTGGTTTTTTCCGAAGCAGAAGTCATACTGATCATGCCATGCAATGAATTGATTCCAGGACTTGGCTATCCAATCTATTCATCAACAATTATTGATGATTCAAGCTGTGTGGAATCACAACACGTAATGAAGGCATAACAATAATCTGAACCGTATAGAATTTGTGGTATTCACGAAGGTCTTTGTGATAAGAACTCAATCATTGTAAGTGCTCCAGCTCACATCTTGCCGTATGGTGCATGTCAGACATTTTCACCAATAAGGACTCTGTGAATTCAACTCCTTTGTCGCTGACGGTGCCCCTAGGTGTTGACCAATAAAGATCTCTCAGTTGTATTTCTTTCTACTACACTTGGCTTACTTGGTGCCCATTCAGGATTGTGACCGACCCTTACCGACTTCTCTGACAATCAAGGTGATTAAAAAAACCTTTTTTTTTTTACTTTTAGATGATGGGGTTGATTTTGCGCTTAAGATGAGGACCGAATAATAAAACAACGACTTTGCCCAGTATACTACAATATAAATTTTTGAATTTGTATTGGTTTTGGACCGAAGCCCAATTTTAGGGCTGTACGTATCTTGCCGAAAACAAGAGAGCCCGTGAAATCAAACCTTGAAATATCAAGCCCAAACATAGGGTTTTAATGTCGAAACTCAATTATATGTAGTATATTTTCACAGGGCATCAGCATTGACGACCGTTTTCCTGTCACTTTGCCTTCTATATGCTAAGAGTAAAGAGCGCACCATTGCGGTAATACCCTTTAACAACGAATGGTCCTCTCCAATGTGGAGAAAAAATTTGCCTTGGTTTCAGCATGATTGTGGGCAAAATACTATCAACACTAATTGACCTCTTCAAAAGGTCTGGGACGCACCTTTTTGTTGTATTGCCCGGCCATTTCTTTCTGATAAATTGTCATGACATACTGATGTCAGACGCTTCTCATCAATCAAACTTAATTGGCTCTACCGAGTTTGGATCCATTCATCATCATCAATTTCAGCCTCCACAAACGATCGAAAGATGGGATCTCAATCTCTGCAGGTATAAATGCTTCAGTACCGTATACAGTGAAATATGGGGTAGCGCCCAAGACGTACGGATGTGTGCGATAACAAACAAAGCAAAAGGCAATTTTCATTGCCATGTCGAGAAACTTTGCAACATCTTACGAAGATCTTTTTTATATTTGTGTTAGAAGCTTCTACAGCCCCGTCCTTGGAGAGAGGACGGAGTCGAATTTCGATGCTCAATCTTAAATCGGTTAGCATACCTCCTGCATAAGTGGCTGTTGAGATTTGCGGCATTGTCAGTTATAATCACCTTTGGATAGCAAGAAGAGGACAGATGATGTGTGAAATGGATGATCCACCACGACCTTCTTGGTCATGATTTGAAAAGTTATGCTTCCACCCACTTTGTAAAATCAAATCATATGGCCACCAGATGACCTGTGACCATTCGATGGCTTTCGTTCTTATCGGTCCAATAACATCCATCCCCCATGCCACGGAAAGGGCCATGAGAGACATTGCATGCAACTCAGAAGGGGGAAATGTATCAAATCACCATGTATTGACATCCTGACATTTACGGACAAATCGTATGGAATCACGATCCATGGTGAGCCAATAATATCCTGCTCGAAAGATTTAGCTAGCTTAGAACATATCCATTAATATGGGTCCATCAAACTCATGAGTGTACTTCAATCAGGATTGTGGGGCATCTTGAGCATTTACACACCTTAAGAAGACCTAATGGTGTATTCTTTACCGTATGACCTTCCGCCTTAAGAAAAAACCCCCTTTGCTAGTCGTCGAATAGGCCTTTTTTGATTACTAGTTACATCTACGGACATTCTCCAGATGAGATAAGTTTGAGATAATGAACCAAGGCTTACCATCCAACTTCCTCCTCAATCACGTTGCAATAGCATGTTGAGCACGAATTTGATGTTATAAAGGGTCGATATGAGCGGCATTAGGGGTTGGAGATACGAAGATAAAGTGGCCAATGAATTGCAATCTCATTGTTGCATTCTGGGGACTGGGTCTAACTTTATCGACAACGAACTGTGACAAAGGACCTTGTAACAATGTTTGATATGGTATGAGCTTGGGTCAGTCAGGTTCCATTCCTGAATTTGATGAACGAGTAAGTCTGAGAGTCTCCTAACACAGAACAATTCTGGATATGCCCTGTCAAACAGCTGCTAGGGGGGGCTGGCTAACCTCAGACCCAAAATGAACGCTTCATACTCAGACATATTATTTAGTACAATAGAATATAAGTTGGGCGCTGATATAGGGTAATATTCCCTTGATTCAGACATTAAGAACAAGCTCCTATTCCACCTCTTTCCTGTTAGAGGCACCATAAAGAATAATTCCAACCTGATCGTTATCGTGAATACAATCATCGATACAAGATATCTCTTCATCTGGGAAAAGAGGTTTTTTAAGTGGTTCATATTCTTCATCAATAGGGTTCTTGCTCAAATGATCTGCCAATGCTTGAAGCTTTCATTGCGGGTCGCGTTATATAGATACTGTCAAATGGTGTGAGCCAATATTGCCATTTCGCAAGCTGCTGGGGCCATGGGCTTTGAAAAATATATTCAACGGATCCATACAAGAGATGAGATTACGTGGTTTTGTATGTAAGATGAAAGATAACGAGTTCAACTTCTGCGCTACCCCAAGTTAGGCACAACACGTTCTTTCAAGAAGGGTTGTACTTCTCTTGTAAGCGGTAAAACTTCTGCTGAGGTAATAAATGGCCCGCTCTTTCTTCCCAGTGTCATCATGCTGACCCATACACAACCAAAAGGAATTATCCAGTACTGAATATACAAAGATCAAAGGCCTTCCGGCTAGGGAGGAACCAGACGGGGGATCGATAGATATTTTAATCTTTCAAAAGCCTCTTTGTCATTCTTCGGTCACGCGATTGTAGCATTCTTTTTCAACAACCTTTAAAGAAGTCTCACAAGTTGTTGTGAGTTGAGCAAGAATCTGTGGACTGTAGGTTTAACCTTCCCTAGGAAGGCTAATAACCTCAGTTTTGTCTTGGAGGTGGCAATTTTGAATCGCTTTTATTTTTGAAGGATCCAAACTCGATACCTCTTCGACTGACTATAAACCAAAAGTTTCCCCGATGGTACTCCAAATACAATTTTGCCAGGATTAAGATGAATTATACCTGCGGAGCCTTTCGAAGAATCTCCTTAAGTCTTTACATGAGGCTGTTTTTGAGGATTTAATGATAACATCATCCAAATAAACTTTCGATTCTCTATGCATTCATATCGGAAACATGGTTGTCATTGCTCTCTATAAGTTGCACCTGACCATTTTTAATCCAAAAAGCATAAACACGATAACAATTATGTTACACCAGGGAGTGATAAAAGATGTTTTTCTGCATCTTATCATTCCATAATAATCTGATGGTAGCCGAAAACAATCCACAAAAGTGCAACTCGTGTTTAGCACCAAATTATCAAAAAATATGGAGTTAGGCAAAGGAAAAATTATCGTTTGGACTTGCCTTATTTCAATCGCGATAATCAACACACATTCGAACTTTTGCAGTCTTTCTTAGGGAAGGGTTCAATGATGGATACAAGACGTGGATATTGAGAGACGAGAATTGAATGACTTTGGCCTCAAGTGTTGTGATCTCCGCTTTAATTATTACACCATTGTCGGTGTGTTTTCTCAAAACTTCTGCTTATCGAGGAAAAATGGCAATAGGATCAATTGGCAAAGTTGTGAACGGAACAACCAGTGTCAGTTGCTTAATCCAGGCATTTCATCATAAAGATGACGCAAAAACATCTTTGTAAATCAAAGGGCTTGGATTATATCGGTCCTTTTGAGTCGAGAATGTACCACAATTAGTCTCTTGATTAATTCCTGGATCCCCAAATTTATCATATCAGTCACTCATGTTTGATTGACTTATTTCAAATGATTGAAATCCTCCTTATCTTCAAATACTCTGTATTCATTCAGATTCGCTTTCTTGATTATTATTTCAAAAGTAGGTCGAAGATTAGATTGGATATTAAGATCTGCAAAAAATTCTGCATGCATGTCATATCACGAGAAATCGGCATAGAAAGAACTGTATAAAGAAAACGAAACAAATATATTAGACTGAAATAAAGATGCAATTACATCTATTGAAAAGGGAAATAGGAATGTTGAATAAAATACAGATTTAAAATCCGAATTACAATCTTGAATGAATCGGATGACCAAAAGAAAAAAAACAGACAGGACTACCAAGGACTGTCTTTAACGGGGAGAGGGTGGCCTCCCAATTCTTTATTAGCTTGGACATCAGGACCAATGAATTGCACATCTCTGTCGCTAGTGCCTTCTCTGAGTTCCACCAATCAACCTCGAAACTTAAATACTTGTGAAAATAGTTGATCATTTCTTCACGAACTTTCATCACTGTCTTGGAAAAGATGATTGAGAAGATTTGTTGCGCGGGCTTTAATGAAAGTTTGTAGATGGTTGTATAGGATTGGTAATGACCATACATCCTCTTCTCTGTGACTTTCTTTGGCCTTCATTTTGTCCTCGACTACAGGTTGGTTAGCTAAGCCAAAAGTACGATTGCTCTTTCGTAGACTCACAGGATCAGCTCTTCCTGTGAAAAACAGCATTCCTAAGCCTTTTACCCGGCTCATCACTCAAACCCATGTTTCAGCAATTCATTCACAACCATTACAGATGCGATGGCATATTTGTTTTGGTGAAATGCACTCCCTCGGGACATGACTCAATAACCACTACATCAGATGCTTGATAAACTAGAAATAGTGCCTCTTTCATTTATCCACCCTTAATAAAAGGGAGGAAGAGTCTTTGTAGATTGAACAAATCCCCCTCACCATGAACAATTACCTTTTCGGTGTATTCAAACTAATCATTGATGCAACGTGAGGGGTGGGGACTGCATCCAGCCCGATTGCACCCATGGCCTCCCAAACAATAGATTTGTAGGACGCGTTGATATCAAAACACTTGAAATTAACAGCCGAAATCCACAGGCCTATGGTTTATCGAGCTCTATCCACCAATAACATCTGTTTTTGACCCATCAAAAGCTCTAACACAGTACATTGTTTGGTCGGACCCTTTCAGCAATAAATTCAAGTTCTGTTAGGTTGATAAAGGACAAATATTTGCTCCAGATCCTCCATCAAATTAGGAACTCGAAGTGAAATATGAAAGCTCCAACTTTACAGTTGATATGTAGGCCTTGGTTATGTCCTGTACCTTCTTTGGTAGTTCATTCATCTGAAAAGGTGATGCGGTTACCTCAATATTCTCCAACAATTTCTCTAACTGGACTCACTGTAACTTTACTAGGAACATGTGCTCTTCAAAATTTTCATTACAGCCTTACGATGTCCTCAGAATGTATAGCCAAAGACAACAAAGAGCTTGTGGGTGGGTTTTTCGTAAATTGTTCCCCACGGAGTAGTCTGACTGTTCATCTTCCGTAGGAAGTACCTCTGCTTCTCCTTCATGTGCCCGGACTCTTCATTTGTATTTGGTTCATTTTAGTTGTCCTTAATTCCCCGGTCGGACATAACATCTTCTTGAACGGTATTCCTCCCACTTCATCTATTTCTTCAGCAACTTTTTTCCCTCTGTATGTCGACAGTAGGTTCATATTCCAAGGAAAGCTTTGGGTTTTGTTTTTTTTGTAGTTCATTGGGAGCGGGGATACTGTCATGATAATCACGGAGGAATGATGGGCCCCTTGCACGTCAAGATAGTTTGTTTGGGCCTTTTTGGAACAAACGATTTTGCCTTACTCGGACTTGCCCAACATCTTCAAGAGGCTCCTTCCACAGTTGTTAAGAGGGTGTGTTTGATTGACTCAAATTTTCTAACACATTTTCGCCCTAAAGGAATCATTTTTGTTAGTCAACAGCATTGCTGACTTCTCAATGCCAGTTCCACCCTAAGGATTGGCTTACGGAGATTGCAAACTCTTCATGACCCTTCATCATTTCCAGCATATTTGTTAGTATGTCGGGTAAGGGATTTTTATTGATGTGGGTCCACTCGGACTTTCAACCATAATTCGGTTAGACGGATCAGATCCTGAATGGCCTTTTCAAATTCCAACATATCTCTATGTTGTGCCCTGGGCATTAGAACAATATGAGCAGTTGTGAGAATAATCCAAATTTCTCGGGGGAGGATTCGACATCGTTCTCTCAAATAGGACTCAAACATTCAACGTCCTTAAATTTTGAAACAAGCTAGCATACGATCTCCCCATAGGGAGTGAAACTCACAGGTAACGCCCATTTTCCCTTTTTGTATTGTGGTATAGGACGGAAAGAATTTAGCAGTGTTTGATGACAAATTGGTGGGGGCGGTGGTGGATGAGTTTGTGGAGTAGTTTGGGCACGCCATTGTGGGTAAGAAGGGGGTTTTTTTTGCAAATTGGTTGTGCATTAAAAACGCAGGATAATGGAGTGTTGGCATAGAATATTGTGGAGCTTGGAAAGGAAAATAATGTTTGGTGGGGGGAATTACCTAGAACATGAGTCTAGGCGCTGATACAACAGTGGCACATCATCCCTTATCTTCTTCCATCCAATATTTCCAGAAACCATTGAAGAATTGTGTTGTGGGTCTGTTAAGGCAAGCTTGGACTTACAATTCTTTCTAGACTTTGATGCCATTTTCCACATTTCCCCTACCTTAATAACTTCAAGCGGAAGCTTCCCTCGGCAGAAAGCAGATAGTGAAAGTAATCAGGTTCTTGCGCCTAGGAGAAAAACGTCAATCATCTCTGGACTCCTTCATCGGTTGGTTTAACCCTGCACTGTTCCCTCCATCTGATAGCATATTCACGAAAATTTCCGTGTCTTTTTTCTAATGTTGGCTAAAGAGGAGCGATCTGGAACAATGTGCAATATTAAGTGGAAATTGTTTGTACCAACATCGAAGCCCCAAATCATTCCCAGGTGTGCCAGTGGTGATGTATCCTGATCTTGAAAATGGAAACCATTCCAGAGGCAATCCTATTAAATCTTTCCCCAAAATAGGCCATTAGAAACTCTTCTTTGCCCTCTGCCACCCCTCAATTGGTTGCAATGACCTCTTTAGATGAGCTATGAGGGTCTCCGTGACCATCGTATTTTTCAAACTTTGGAGTTTTAAAACCAGAAGGCAAATGGAAAGTGAGTGAACTACACAAGTCACTGAACGATATGCACTTTGTGCCTCCTAGTCTTGCCATACTCTTTATACTATTTCAAAATCTTCATTTTCGTAGTCATTTCTTCATGTCCTCATTCTTGACATCCTCTCAATTTCAACAGGGAAAACTATATTGACTGAATGTGGGGTGAGAACTGGAAATTTAATGGTTCTTCAAGAGTGTCACTCTGCTCACGCAACTTGGGGAGGATCGTGTTGGATTGGGCACCATGTGGCTGCGGGATGCTGTTAGTCGGGGCAGTTGGACACAAGGAGGATTTACGTATTACAGGCGTATTCGAGGAAGGGCGCGCCATAGAAGTTCCAGCGACATGGGATGTGTGCATAGGGGTCGAATCAGGGGGATATATAGGACGCTTGTCGACACCTGGATTAGGGTGAGACATATTTGTATTAAAATAGTCTCGGATTGAAGATGGTGAGGTTGCCCATCATCCAAGTCTCATCATCTCTGCATTTGTTGTCTTAACACCCTTATTCTTTGTATGTCCCTGTTCTGTGAAGTTACTGGTTTTGGATCTCCTCATCATGTCCGATTCATTTCCGTTTCTGGGGCCATTTCGTTTCCTTTCGATCTTGTGTGTAAGGATGTGATGCCAGGTAGTTAAACACAAACCAAACCACCTTTAAGCGAGTATGTCTCTCTCTCTTTCTCTATCTATCTCTATCTCTCTCTCTCTCTTCTGAATAGAGTAACCAAACCGATTAGTGTAAAGGGAAATTATGCACATTGGTATCCAACATACAACTTCTAATATGGAGGACCTCATGTTCATCCGGTTACCTAGGCATTCTTCTATTTCATTAGTTTTTTAATTATTTTTTATTATTAGTTACTTATTTCCTTTTATTTTATTATCATTATAATATATTTTTTTGAGAGAAAGAAAGAAAAAAGAAAGAAAATAATAATAATAATAATAATTGGATCGAACCCCTGGGTTGCCTACGAGTATCATGTTGGGCCCGATGAATCAGATCTTGCGAGTCTAGAAAGATATTAATAATATATCATTTTTTTAATTAATTACTTTTTTTTTTTGCATGGAATCTGCAAATAAGGACGACCCAGCACATTGGGAAATATTTCCGTGTGGTCATTATTTTAAAATATTTGAAAACAATGATTGAAAAAAAACAAACAACCCCCCCTGAATAACAGAAGTATTAGGACTTAGAGAGACTCTAAATGAAATCAAATAACAAAAACGAGACAGTAAGAAAAATCTAAAAAAAATCAATAATAATAATAAAATAATCACTACTAGAGAATAGACTTTAAGAAACTGAATCCCTCGAAGAATCTCAATCATCTCCAGGCCCTATAAATCTTCGCCAACGCTTTCGGGAGAGTAGATCTGGAGCCAAAGCACGTGCCTGTTGGCCAAAGCTCTTTCATCTGTTCTGGTTTTAAATATTAGAAAAACATTGTTGAGTTAATCCCTGAGTTGTAGTATTCGGCGTCTCTGCTTAATCCATAGTTGTCATAAACAATTTTTGATAACCGTGGTGAAGCAGGTATTGCTTCAGTCTATGCAGATCAAATTTTTCTTTGTTCTTGGAGCTTTCAATTTGAGTGTGACGTGCTCCGGCTCGGTCATCCTTTGACCTCTCTCATTCACAGTCTGCCTGATAGCACTAACAACGCCTGCTATTGTCTCTTCCCGTTTTCCATAGAGGCTCTAACTTGAGTTTGGAGGCATAGACGTGAGCAGATAGTTGGGCCTTTTCTTTCTTATACTCCTCTCCTGTGCTACTAGCGCCTTTGTGGCCAATGCCCAAGTCTCTTGTAAGGTTAGAAGGTAGAGCGGTGTTTTTCTAACTATAACTTCAAATATCGCATCACGTTGGGCCACCTCCTCTTTAGCGTTTTCAGGTCATGACTTAGGATAATCCAAGTAGATTTGTAGCTCTTTCGACTTGAGGCGAGCTTGCTTAATTTAACCTCAATTTCTGCTCTAGATCTAAGGTCCCTTTAATTGACCCTCTGGCGCATAATAACCTAAGTAAGGGGCTGATCATGAACCCAGTCTTAAGTATGCCTTGAGTCCCACCTGCTTTGTGGCCGATCCTTCACCAATCGTGGGGACGTGAGAGTATGCATCCCCCCCCCCCCAATATCTTAAATATCTCTGATTGCTTAAAGGTATCTGGGATGAAACTCTTACATGACTTCACGCCCTATATTTATGGGTGTATAAAATGGCGTCGCCCAAGTTGTCGAATGACTCTAAGTGGCCCATGTAAGGTGGACACCTCTAAGACCATTAGAACAATGAGACGATCGCAAAAGTAGACATGTAGGATCACCCGGACGATGGACCATTAATGAAATTCCACACAATATTGTCAGCAGTCAGCTTCAAGCTTCAATACCCTTCGAAAACTATGATTCTTTGATCTTCTTTGTGACCTCCAATATAATCATTCCATTCTACTTTAAAGGTCCACGGCATATAAGGGTGATGACGAATGTGTTCAATCATCCATAGTTGTAAGAACATATTGCGTATCCCTCAAAGTAGTCTTCCCCTCTTGCATATAGTTAAAGCACGATTAGTAGATGATATGCCGGAATCATTGCGTACGAGGGTGCTATTAGGTTTTTTCTCAAAGAGGTAATGACTGCAGCAAGTTCAAGCTAATTTTCGTTCCTCCCTTTTTGGAAAAATACATGTCCCAAAAAAAGCCACAAGAAGGCATCATAACGGTGTGCTTCCCGGTCAGACGACACCATTATTACGGAGTTTCTTTCCATATACTTCGAATCCGTTCACTTTTGCCATATCTGTGTACAAAAAATTCTAACGGGACCATCCATTATTGAGACAACCACTAATCATCTCATTTATATGCAGTAAATTCTAGAAAACTCCGCCCATTAATATTGTTTTCGGGATCATAGGCTCTTCTGTGTGAAGATGTAACCCTTCCACTGAAAAGTCCCATCTCCTCAAGGGTGGGGGGTGTGTTCACAATCAGGCAAAACGGAATACATTCATTAACGGGTCCCAAAAAATGCACTAGTGCTTCTATCAAATCCCGTCGTTCGCTCAAGTACAAAAAAAGTGGCTTCGTAGAAATCCCAGAGTTTGAACACCATCATCGTCATGGTTGTCATATTTTCATACATGTCTTAAGAGTGTTGGGGCTTATCCCACGATAATGAATCGAGGTGATTGGGTCCTCTCTTTGTCTCTTATCTCCCTTTCATATAGATTCATATTTCCCTATATTATGATAGGACAACAAACTAGAATAATAAAAGATATATTTTTAACAAGCATACGGAAAAATCAAACACACAAAAAAAGTTTTAAATTTTTTTTTGGATAATAAAATATATTTTTTAAAATAAGAATAAGTAAAAAAATCATAAACACACAAAAAGCCAAGTTTTTTTTTTAATAATCATACAACACACACATAAAAAAGTAATTTTTTTTATTATTATTTGTTTTTGTGTTTTAAATAGTTTTTTAAATGAAGATGAGAGAAATAATTATATATATATATAAATAGCCCTCAAAATTTTCCAAAAACTAAAAATATTAATATATTCGATTGTATTTTATTTTTGTTGAGAAATTTTCAATTTTTTTTTATATATTATCGAAAAAGCTTGATGGTATATAGATTTTTTGTCTATTTGTAAAAGAAAAAATGAATTTTGGTAGAAAAAACTGGTTTAATAAAATGATTACGTCAAACTTTAATTGGGTATTGTTCAATAATTAAGTTTTCATATAATTCATTAATCTAAAGCCGATCAAACATTTGTATAGTCTTCCCCATAATGCAACAAAGGTAACACAAAATAATGTACATGATAGTCATAAGTAGGGATTACTTCTCCTAGAAAAAACAGCTAGACCCTGTGTCGAGCTCCCCATTTAATTCAACATTATGCATTGATACAGATAAATGATCCTATGAATAGGGATAATAATTGTTGAGGCTGTTGTACTAGGTAAACCAATTAATAGGGAAGGTGTATAGATTGGCCATAAAACGCGCGGGGACCTACTCGGTCGAGAAGAGCACCGCCTTTCCCAGTAGCAGGGCTTTCTGGCCTCACGGTAGTCATTCACATCCGAAGGGACATGTGTGACTATAGAATCCTTCCAGGCGGGTTGCCGCTCTCTGGTATCTCATGGCTGGGGGAGCGTAATCACCATCTCCGATAAAGTATCTCAGAAGACCAGATGGATGCGCGGAAAGTTAATTAATTATTAATTCACATATAATCAAAGGGTAAATAAGCAAGCAAATAACATATTATGCAATTAAAACACAATATCACATATCGATAAGTACACGTAAATACATTATAAAGTCATGTCGAAGTCCAGTTAAAAGCTCGAAATTCTAGTTAGCCCAAGCGGATTCGCCAGAGATGTCACACCCCTTTTCGCGCTGGCGCCCGTAAGGCAGTTTTCCCAATTTAAGTGAGTAATTAATTAGAGGGATTATTTGATTTTTTCAGAGGCGCACTTGGAATTGAGTACGGTGTTCCAGTCATATTTTTTGTTTTTAATCCTAATCAAAAGGAATGACTTTTGTGTGGTCTTGCGAACGAGTTCGGGTAAGGAATTCTGTGACCGAGGGGAAGGTATAGGCATCCCTCGAGTCACGGTTATAGCACGTCGTTTAGAGTGATATTTCTGACTTAAACTAATTATGAAAGTTGTATATTAGACAAATGTATTTACACCCTCATTTCTTTTGATTATTAACATATTAAATTAAACACCATCCAATTTTAGAAGCATGTCAAGTTTTTATACATATATGTGTTTTATTCTGTCAACATTTTGCTGATTTTTAATTCTTTATCTCTTTTTATTTGTTATGTATTTTTGTTGTTATTTTAACATGGATTTTCTTCGTTTTTCTTTTATTTTTTACCTTTTAATAATTTTTTTTTCATGATATAACAAAGTTATGGTTCACAGATTTTTAACACTTATACTTTGTTGGTTCTTCTTTTTAAACGGATTTTTTTTTATACTTTTTTGTGTTTGCAGGTTTTACTAGCGGGGGTCAGTTTATTATATATATATTTAGGGATAGATGAGTTGTAACGGGCTAAGCAACAGTCGCGGCATCTTCGGTGGGCTTCGTTCTGATACGTATTCGTAGCTGTCTTCTTACTCCATTTTTATTGTTATTTAGTTAATTTTTATTGTGATTTTTAGTTTGTATCGGTGATCTTTTTTTCTTGTTTCAATCTATATCTGTCTCTAACAGTTTTATTGTTATTTTTTATAGAATCTAAAATAATAATGGTAAACAACACACATAATATAAAAAAAAAATAAAATATATAATTTAATACATTCTAAACACCAATCAATAAAAATTTATTCAAATTAGTAAGCGTGAATGATAAAAAATTTGGAGAAACTTACAATTATCATTATTATCATACTAGAAATTTCATTCAATTATAACTAGACACATATTATCCTTAAAATAAACATGAAAAATAAGAATAGACTTAGACAATCAATTTTACTTAGGCATGAAATAAACTATGACATTATTAATATGAATAAAACTACGGTTTGTTTTATAGCAATTTCACACAAAAAAAAACAATATAAAGGATCCAAAAATAAAGTTGATATTAATATTGGAACTAAACTTCATGTATAAAAACATACACGATTTAACCACATGGTGAAGATTTGACAACTGTCTAATACTTGTAATCAGTGTTTATAAACATGATTTAAATTATTAAAAAAAATATAAAAAATGGTACCTCTTGCCGAAAATTCACCAAAAGAAAACAATTCGAATAAGGAACCCAGCGATACTTGAAACACATAGATGAACCCTCAAACAAGTAACTTATTTTATTTTCAAAAAAACACTAATAAGATGAGAATTAATATTTTTACGTATGGGTTTTGTTTTTTGCTTGCTTTCTTTTTCCTTGATTTTCACTACCCTGCCTTTCGTTCTTTTTTTTTTTTTACCTTTCTGCATCTTTTTTTCCTCGTCCCCTTCTGATCTTTTTTTTCTTCGTCACTTTTTACTCTTCCTTTTTGATCCCTCAATATTGATTCTTCCTCCTTTTTTGTTTTTTTTGGCCTTTCTTTTCCTTTTATTTTTTTATGTTTGTGTCTATGTGCCGTGTTGTGTACCGTGTGGTGTGAGTGGGGGGAAGTGGGGAATGGGGAGTGATTACAAGTGGGTTCTTTTTTTTTTTTAAATATTAAGTATATATATGCAAATAATACATTATATTAATTGTTAATTTGTTTCAGTAGTAAAAATAAATATAAAGCTAAATGGGAGTAATTAAAACCCAAAAAGACACTATTACGAAATGTTAGTTTATTAATACTATATGTAATTCTATATCCTAATCTATATATATAATATACTTATAATCTATAACACTATATATAATCTATTAGATAGATGATTAATTATTAATTTATTATTACTATTATTTTAACAATCACAAATAAACTTATCTAAAAAACTTATGTTTGTTGTTATTCTATATCCTTTTAAAAAACTTAATGAAAATAATAAATAAATAAAAGGTCAAAAATTATTTCTTTAATTGATAAAAAAATTATGCTCTAAAAATGGGTTGTTAAAACCTTAAATTAGCGGAACTAAAAAGAGATACAGCCCCGGAGCGAAAAGAAAAAGCGAGACATCACACGCCACCTTCCTACCTCCCAGCTACACCCCATCTCTCACCTACCCTACTAGCTCCTACAATACCGCCCCCACCAACCCTCCCCCCTTTTCTATGCCCCCTCCGCTTCCATCTCCCCACTATTCTAGACTTCCATTATCCCACACCCTCCCCACTTCATCAAAAACTACTACCTCCGTTCTTCCCCACGCCGAACCCATCACCCCCCACTCCCAACCACCCACCCACAACTACCCCCCTAACCTCTTATCTGCGCTACATTAGCACCTCCCCCCAACGAACCTCACCTCTCCCACCACACATAGCACCACCCCTCCCCTAAGGCACGCACCACAACTACTCAAACTGTCCCCCCTCACCAACACACCTTACTCCACCCCACATTACCCCACACACGGCCATCCACTAAACCCAACCTGCGCACACCAAGCAACAAAACCTACCCCCCCTCACCATATATACCACCCACACTAGTTCGCACCTCACGCAACACCCGCCCCTACACCCCACTACAAACCCTAACCATCCCTGTCTATTCTCAACCCCTCCCGCCCTTAGATGCCCTTATGTTCAAATTACCACAAACCACACAACCATTTCACTCGCCACCGCCACACTTCGTCAACCACGAACAAAACACACGTGAACATCCTTCTCCACGGCTGCCGCCTGTCCACAAAGCCAAGAGTTCGATTCTCCCTCCGAGCAACCTGCGGCAACTCAACCCATCATTACGTCACTACCAAAGCACACTTTCAACTATCATCTGCAATCTAGTCCATACAATTCTCCGCATTTACCGGTCCACATACAGAAACTAACTCTCCAAACGCGTCCCAGCACACCAGATGCTTCCACCCTACTTGTCATAGAATCCCTAGTCTCATTTCATCTTCATGGACTTACTTATTGCGGAGAGAGCCGTTACTCCCGTGATGGGAATGCGCGGTCAAGGGGATCAGGCAGAAGGCGCAAAGGGAATAAGGGATAAAGGGGAGGGAGTAGACGGAGGAGAAAGAGATCCTTCCCTCAACCAATTCCCCCAGCTCCTCGCTCAACTATTCCACCACATCTCACCACCTCCTACTTTTCTATTTCATAATGGGTTAGTGAAGTAATAGGACAGAGTTTACAAAAAAAAGTAAGTGTATTTTTAAAAAATCTGAGACACAACTTTAATGGTTTACTTTAAATTCTTTTCTCTTTAGTAGATTCAGTTGTATTGCTATTTTTGATTTAGAAAATAGAGGTGTTTTAAAATTTGACATCTCCCTATATAGATTTGTGATAGAAGAAATATAAATGTTTCGAAATTATTTTATGATTCGCAGTAAGATAATGATTAGAAGACTATATTTGATACATGGTGAGTTGCCTTGTGGTTGAACAAAATGAGGATAACAAGTTTGAAATATTTTGATATATGAAGAGAGAGAAAGAAAATACAGATTCTCTAGCGAGAAGGTTGTGAGAAGGTAGATACCGTAAGTAAAAAAAGATTAAGATAATATTAAAATATTGAAAATAAATTGATTAGATAAGACCATAATAAAAAATAATTGTCGATGCATAGTGGGGCTCTATAGGTCATGGAGCAGAAGATCGTTGAGCTATCTAGTCAAAATATTGAACTCGCAAGCTAGCTAGGGAACGTATATATTTTATGGTGATTTTTTTTAACTGATTATATTGTCTATTATTTGATTAGATTTTAATATTGCAATTGGAAAAAACAATTATTTTAGTTCGATTGTTTTTAGGGGGGGTGGGGGGAGGGGGTGCAGGAGACCAACATTGAGGAGTGGTTGTATTTCTGAAAAAAAGAAAATATTTATATGCTATTAAAGAAATTAATTATTCATGAGGCGGTATAATTAAAATAATTATTTTAAAAATAAACAAGTGAGATCATCAAGATGATTTTAGTAAATAAAATAAATCAACATTATCAAACCTTGTTTTTCTATATATATTTTTTATTTCAATTTATATGGCATAGTTAAATTGAAAAAGTCAAATAATTGATTTGATCACAAAATTGGTCTGAAATTATTAAGGTTTATTAAAAACTACATATTAAAAAATTCTAAAATATAAAAATACTATAAGTAATTATAATTAATAATTCAAGATATTATAACATTAATCTAAATTATTATAAAAACAAATTTCATTGAATCTCAAAAATTCTTAACGTTTACATAAGAAAGAGATGAAATAGTTGTTGTTGTCGACAAATAAGAAGTTGTTGTCACTGTTCAAAAAACGTGGTTCAATATCAATGTCAAACTAATCATCCTATGGTCTGTCTAAATTAAATAACTTTTGTGGATAAAATTAATGCAGATTAGTTGTAATCCATATAATTTTATTTAGAGTTACGGACAGTACAATCTCTTGCTGTATAGGATTATATTTTCTATGTACAAAGGATTAGGTGAGTGATAATTAAGTGTTAATAAATTAAAAAACGTCATTATTTTTAGTTTCAGAATTGGAATATGATAAAATGCCTTTGTTAGGGAAATGCGGGACTCTATTGTTTACTGCTAGTTAAATGCTAACATCTGTGCAGGGGGGATCTATGTGATGTCGTCCGGGGTGCTCGAGCAACCATTACCTGCGTCGCGTGAAATATATATATATATCTATTAGAGATTAAGAGGTATTGTTATCAATTAACATAGAGCACCTCACTGACCAAAATTTAAACTTGTCCCATGTCTCTTGTGTGGATGCTTTAAGGCTCTTATGTATTGATAAATTTGAGTCTCGATCTCACACTTGCATGTACTTTTTATTTTTTACTTGTGCACCCACACTTTAAAATCCTAAAGTCCGCCTTTGCATATTTGCGGAATAATAAATAAAAAAATTCAATTATTTTTTACAAGAATAATATTTTTTTCTTTTGTGCCAAACACATGTACCAAACAACTTATATATTCTACTAGTCTGAATGAAAAGGAACTAATATTTTTAATTTTTAACGACCAAGTTCCCACTCACACACCACATTTTTATATAAATACTAATACTCAGTTCTTTATATCTACAAACTAATTGAAACTCCGCAAATAGTAAGAGATGGGAAAACAAGTTTAGTGTATTGTTTTGCTTGATAGTTGTATTGGTCATGCCAAATGAATCAAAGTGTTGAAGTAGGACCCCAAGGCTGTTGAAAATGGTTCAAAGAAACTTCCTTAATGCCAAAGCAAAAGGTTACTACGTTCATTTCTATTTTCATGACATAGTTTAGTGGGAAAAATTTCCAACTGCGGTCCAAAGAGCCCAGGCCAAATGACTACTAAAATCCCCAACTGTTTTTGGGTTGTTGCAATGAGGAGACCACTAACAGTTGGACGGGAGCCCAACCGACTATAGTGGGTCGAGACAAGGGATTTATGGTGCCAGCTGATCAAAATGCGTTGCTGGTCTTTCATTGACACTCAAACTTTGTGTTTAACCACTGGCAAGTATAACGGTAGGCACGCTGAGTCTACTTGGGCGAAATCCATGAATGAACAAGGATCGTGCGTGCCTATCGGTGGTGGTTTGGAGTTTTCGGTTGCTAAAGACATCGCCACCCGCGAAAACCTATTGGATTCAATATGACTAGTGGGGAGTGCATATTGTTGAGTTATATGTTTATGGTCCTGCTATACTCACATTATTTCTTTATTTGAAGCTTGCCGTCATTTGTATGATTCCTATATAGTTCTTCTACTTCAGTTTGTGTTAAGGCTTAAGATGTAGGTGTTTTGAACAATGAAATAAGACATTTAAAGAATAATGTGTGATGCACACGTGTAATATACATATAATATAATATATATATATTATTATATTCAAACTAAACATCCTTATTTTCAATATAGTTGATTACTTGGAAACACGTTCAGAGGATGTGAGCACACTGTTGTCATATGAATATATTTCTATTTGTGACATTCTAAATAATAATATAAACTTAACTTGTACTAAATTCATTCTTATTTTAGGTCATATTTTCAGGTTTTTTAAATTTATTTTTTAAATCTGTTTGAATACAAAAATATTATTCATCCAATATTTTTTCAATGTTATGTCCAAAAAGATTACACATACAAGTTGAAATAAATGGGTTCATTGTCTAAAGATTTAAACTAAAAATGAATTGTGCAATAAAAATTATTTCAGTCATATAGACTAAAGAAACATAAAGTTAAGGAGTTCATAAGCAAAAAACCAAGAAGTTCACTAATTGTTCCTCACCATGGGAAGCGATGGACGCAATATTGGTGACCAACTACTCACATTTCTAATAATTGGGCGAAGATAGTGCTTCTTTTCATTTTTAATTTACAGGTTCACGAGACGTGTATTGATGTGTATATTGATTAAATGTAGATAATGTTATCAAATAGAATTAATAGTTTTAGTAGAAATAATAAATTATAAGAACATCTGACAAACTGCTTTTGAAGTGATTAAGACCTATTGTCAGAGTTAGTTGCATTTTGAGATCAAAATAATCCAAATATCATTGAAAACATTCTGAATACATTCATTCCAAAGTTTAAAATAATAGAAACTGACATTTTTCGTAGTATTAATTTTACTTCACTCAATTTTGTAAGCAAATCTAACAGATAATTTTTTTTTAAAAAAATTATCCATACAAAACAAAATCACCAATAGTCTTTCCTCTTGAGGATTGTTGAGCCTATATAAGGACACCATTTAAGATTAATTTTTCTCTTAAATATTCATACTTGAAATTTAATATGTACATGCTAATAAGATTACCATAAAACAGTTCAATTATTTTGTCTTTAAAACGTAATTGATCTTTTACAAAATATCTAGTACGCGGGAAATATTTGAGTATGACTAATATAGAGAGGTTAATACAAAACTAAAGGGCACTTTATCTTCATAACGAATGAGGTCAAATAGAGGTTGGTTTGAGTGTATGTAAAAATATTTAGCTTGATCAATACTTGTTTTTATTATAATATATATATATTATATAATAGATATATATAGTATATATATATATATATATATCTATATATATAATATATATATTTATATATAGAAGACGTGAAGTGGTAGGCAACCAAGGATAAAAGTAATTTATTTAACAAAAAAAAATTCTATAATATAAGCTATGTTATAGAAGAGGGACGAGAAGTTGGGGAGGAAGACCAAGGGCAAAAGATGACGTAAATCTATTAAGGAAAGATTATATAGAAGACTGAATGGTAGGAAAACCAAGGATTAAAATTGTAATTTCAGTCTAACAAAAAAATTTCTAGACATAGCTATGGAGTAGAAGAGTGAAGTGGGAGGACCACGACCAAAGGGAAAAATGACGGAAACCTATTAAGAAGATAATAAAGAATTCTAGAAACATATTTCTATAATGACTGCAAATGATCAAGGGCAAAGTGTTTATTTCATGCTAAAAAAAATTTATCCAAGAATGTGTAACGACCGTTTAGTCGTTTGTGAGCAGCAGATTTTATTTCTGGAAAAACTGGATGAGTCGACGGATCCCACGACGGACGTTCATAGCACGACGGACCGTCGAGGGGGGTCTCGTCCAAAAACAACTTAGAAATTTAGAAAGTGTGTACCGAGAATCGACTCTATGGAACGCACGAAGGGGTGGCAGGACGGACGTCTCAGGCATGACGGGCGTCACGATCCTTTAATGGAATTGGAGGTCTCTGAACTTTGTGACGGAAGCAGCAGGAACGGACCGTCGCAGGCACGACGGGCCGGCACCAGGCTGGTGACCCTGACTGGGTCTCGGATTCTGTTAAATATTGTAAAGGGGCGTTTGGACTATTCCTGCGTGATAATTATAAAGTTAGGGGTTTTTTAATGTTAATAATTAATTACTTGGGGTGTGCGGTTAAAAGGGAGAACCTTGAACACAAGTAGTGGGTTTTTACATCTTTTAGGACTTAATTATATGCTAATGTAGGGTAAAAGAAAAAAAAGGGTTTGAAGAAGAAAAAATAGAAGAACAAAGAGAGGAGAAGAAACGATCGATTCGAGAGAGAGGAAGAACGCAGCTTTGGAAGATAGCTTGTTGATCGACGATTCTTCGGTGGAAGTAGGTTGGTTATGCTAGTTATAGTAAAAACTCTTAAAGCGAATGATATGTATTGGGTAGTGTTGTAAACCCTTCATAGCTAATGGTGTGTATGATTGATGAGGTCTATATAATTGGATGAAACGAGCATGATGAGGCTGTTGAGTGTGTGTTTTTGTTGTGTGAATCTTAATCCTAAAGTTACTGTGTTAATGATGATGCCTTGGATAAAAGAAGGCTTGAGGAACTAAAGTAATGAGATAGAGGATAGCGGTGTCACATTACGACCCCGGATAGTATATGGATAGGAGTGTCACGTTCCGGCACCAGGATGTATATGGATAGGAGGTCAAGTCGGCACCAGGATCAGGAGTTTTTTAGGGATCGGAGAAGTGTTCAGTTCGGGCACCAGGATAGTTATGGATCGGGTGCACGTTCCGGCACCAGGATAGTATATGGATCGGAGTGTCACGTTCTGGCACAAGGATAGATTTTGGATCGGAGTGTCACATTCGGCCACCAGAAATAGTATATGGATCGAAGTGTCAAGTTCCTGGCACCAGTATAGTATAGGATTCGGAGTGTGTCACGTTCCGGCAACAGGATAGTATAGAATCGGAGGTCACGTTCGACACCAGGTAGTATTAGGATCGAGTGTTCACGTTCCGGCACCCGGGATAGTAGTTAGTAAGTGGCGGAGTGTCAAGTCGAAACGAGAGGATCATTAAAGATAATGAATCTTGAAATATGTTAATATAACTCAATCCAAGGAAACATGCTTTCCCAAAAAGAGTATGGTATGGAGGCTTGAGTCCTCATGGATTGTGGGGTTGTTATAAATATTTTTAGACTTTTGTTAATCACATTGTTAAGAATATATTAGTTGATTTAGATATATCTGAAAAAAGGTATTGATTTCTATTTTGAAGTTGGACGATTGATACCTATTCAGTAATCTGGTTTTGACGACCCCTACTTGTAAATTGTTTTCTTTGGCTATTTTGTGGAGGAAGACAAAAGTTACCATCGTATTCAACTAACCGAAAAACGCTAGCCAGTCTCCCCACGTAGGATTCAGGGGTGAGCTAACGCTTCTAGATGGACGGGATCTTCTTCTTCATGTCTTGATGCCCTGAAGTTCCGGCGATGGACTAGCTATTTATTATTAGTTTACTTAGACATTTCTTGATTTTGTATTTGGGGATTAAAATGTTTCTTGGGTGATGACTTCCAGATTTGGGATGATAGTATTAAATTTTAGAAGTTATTTATTGATTTCGTCATGAGTTTAAGTCTTCCGCATTATATATGTTATTTATGTTGGTTCGCTCACATAGTAGGATACGTGTAGGGTGCCACTCGCGGATCGTTTTGGGTCGTGACAAACTTGGTATCAGAGCATTAGGTTCGTTGTCTAATCACACAAGAACGAGTCTCGTAGAGTCTTAGGAACGGTTTAGGGGGAGCCTTTACTTTCGTTGACGAGGTATAGGACTTTAGGAAAATTCCATTCTTTCTTTCTTTGTGCTATTATTGGATCACAATTGGGATCTAGGTGATACAAATTGGTAGGCTGACCATCTTCACTCTATTGCGCAGATTGTTAGAACTCTAGAAAAACAAAGCGCCAACACCAGCACTCGGCAAGACAAGAAGAGCGTATGAGCCAGCCAGGGGCTGTTGTAGCTCGAAGAGGAGCAGTGACACGGTGGCCGTGGTATGAAGAGGTCGGGAGGGACGTCATCTAGAGGATAGAGGACAAGCACTATCCCATCTGGTCTAGGGGCGGGGCTCATCCAACGACTGAAGAAGTAGGGTAGTAAGATGAGGGTTGAAGTAAGGGGAAAGTAGCAATTGTAGAATGAGAATGGAATTACCACCCCAACCTACCCCAGAGATGATTAATCAGGTTCTTGATTATCCTTAGGCGGGTGAATCTGATCAAGGCCAGACACCTCCAGTGTTTTCTGCACCAGACACCCAGGTTCCGGGGAAGGAAAGCGACAGGCCGCTGCTGAGGACTCCCCGCATGGATGGCCTCATTGGAAATAGCATGTTGTCGTTTACTACAGGCCATAATGATTAAGTGATCAGCATGAACTTTTCAGTAAGTTCTTGAAATGCAAACTCCAGTCTAAGGGTGCTGAATCTGAGGTGCCTACGATTTTGGTTGATTGTCATGAGTTATACATAAATGGGACCATAGTGGAACGATTGGCGTTGAGTTGTAACCTATCCGTTTAAGGGAAATGCCCCAAATGTAGGTGGCGGTCACATGTTGAGAGTGTCAACCCTCAAGGCACCACCGATGACTTGGACGTCATCTCTAGCTTATTTATGGAGGAAAGTATGCCCAGCGCTGAGGGAGCGGAGGAGAGATGAGTTCTGACCTAGCGAAAGGCAAGATGTCGGTTGACTGCGTATGCGGCTTAAGTCTGTGCATTATCCAGGTATGAACCCAGCTGTGTTTCAGTCCACAAGAGCTATTCGCCGTTTTTTGAAGGGGTTGAGGTCAGATTTGCGGATTTCAGCCTTACATGTCGGGCTACAGCGAAAATCATTTCAAGAGGGGGTCTGATGGTTTAGACTTCGTGATAGAGGTGGAGGGGGTGAAGCCAGATGACTTCACCATGGACATCGATTCATCTAAAGGGTTTGGGGAGACTGGACGTGTTGAGTGCTCCGACCCCGGGCACCTCCAAATTGAGAGTCATTACTGGTTCTCTACTAGCAAGAGGGCAGGAGTTCAGGAGGTTATCCAGCCCGACTGTTAAGTCTGCACTGCAGACTGTAGTTGGGGGGTCCACCGCAGGGACCGGTCAACACTCTCTGAGTTTGGAGGTTTATCCCCAGACTTCGTCATTCTCACAGAGACCTAGCTTGAATCCAGAGAGTTGTTATGGAAGGTATGGGGAGACTTGGCACACAAGGGATTGGCCAAAAACAGAGTTACAGACATCAATAGTTAGAGGTGAGGGGGTAAAGGAAGAGCGTCATTCTGGAGGGGCCGTGCGGTGGCCGAGGTAATGGTGGTCACCACAAACGGCAGGTGGTTGGGGGGGACGGGCAAACTGGAGCTACTACAACAACCATATGGTAGGGGCAATGGGTAGACAGGGGGGGTTTGATAGGGCCCCACTGTTCCGCTTTGCCGGGCGGGTTTCGGAAAAGCGGAGACACAGATTGCTGTGTATCACAGGTAATCTTTTGATTTGTGATGGCATGGCTTCGGTATTGTTTGATCCTGGCTCCACCTTTTCATGTATCTTCCTCATTTGCTACGTCTTAATTTACATTGTGAATTTCTTGACAGGCTGTTCGTGTTTCTACTCCGGTGGGTGAGTCTGTGATAGTGAAAAGGTGTATAGGGTCTTATCTTGTAACTTCGTGGGGAGCAATTACTCATGTAGATTGGGTGTATCTTAGAGATGGTTGATTTCGAGGTAGTAATTATGGGGTATGCCTTGGATTTCTCCAAATTTTGCAATCTTAGATTGTATGCTTAAAATTGAACGTTGGCCAAGCCTGGAAGCTACGTTAGTGTGGGAGGGTGACTATACTTCACTCCAGTTCGTACCTCTCCTTTCTTCGTGCCTAAGAGGAATGGTTAGTAAAGGGTTGCTTAGCCTTCTGGGCACATCCTCCGGGATGATACTACCCCAGGACTTCAATTGCGTCGGTCCGGTATCCGCGAGTTTCTGGCCGTGTTTCCTGCAGACCTTCCTGGTATGCCACCGGAGAGACCATATCGACTTTCGCATTGATCTGGAGCCGGGTACTCGCCCCATTCCATCCCTCCTTATAGAAATGGCTCCAGCAGAAGGTTAAGGGAGGTTTAGTTAAGCCCAACTTCAAGAGTGTTAAGTAAAGGTTTCATTAGACCAAAGTGCGTCCCCTTGGGGTTGCTACGGTTGGTATTTGTGAAGAGAGGATGGAAGTTTTCGGATGTGCTAGACTACCGGCCCAATTGAACAAAGTAACTGTAAGAAAAAGTAACCTCCTCCCCCGCTGATGATTTTGTTCGATCAGTTAAAAGGTGCTTGCACCTTCTTATCGAACATGATTTGAGATCTGGTTATCATTCAATTGAAAATACGGGCAACGGATTGGCCCAATAGACTGCTTTCGGACCAGGTATGGGCATATGAGTTCCTTAGTACTGTCTTTGGGTACGAATGCCCCTGCTGCTTTCATGACGCTTGATGAACGGGGGCTCTTTAAGCCATATCGGATCTCTTTGTGATCGTATTTATTGATGATATATGATATACCAAGAGTAAGTAAGGAACATGAGGAGGCATTTGAGCAATCGTGGTGAAGAATTAAGGGAGAAGAAAAGGTTTATGCCAAAGTCTCCAGTTGAGTTTTGGCTGATTCAGTGTCTTCTTGGGGCCACGTAGTTTTAAGGATGGAGTAATGGGGATCCTTCTAGAGTGAACAGTTGAGAAATTGGGTAAGATCCTACTAAGTGTGTCAGAAATAAGGAGCTTGTTGGTTAGCCCAGCGATACGCATCGATTGTCAAGGATTCTTTCTTTGCCTCCCAACTGACGAACTTGACTAAGCAGAATGTTTTCATTTGATATGGCGAAATGAAGTTGAGGAAAGCTTTCCAGGAAACTCGCAAGCACCTTTGCTGACTTACTGCACCTATCCGTACCTTGCCAGTAGAGAGTATAGAGGTAAAAACTCATTGTTTATTGTGATGATCCTATTCGGTTTGGGTGCAGTGCTAATGCAGAGAAGAATGTGGATTGCTTATGATTCGAGGCAATTAAAGGGTGCGATTGAAACGAACTATCCGGCCCAGATTTAGAATGGCTGCGTCGTGTGTGCATTAAAGTCAATGGAGACACTATCTATATGGGGTTTAAGTGTGAAGTCTATACGGATCATGTTAGCATAAGTATGTCTTTACTCAGAAAGATT
>JAKWJA010001587.1:0-40608 GCA_027704765.1 Solanum habrochaites | reverse complement strand
GTGCTGATTGCTAATAAGAGCTACTAGAACTCTTCCTAATTTGGGTTAAAAAAAACACTTGGTAGGTGAGGCAAGAAAGAGTCTTGAGGTCGGTACGGATGGACAGACACTCTTGGTTGGTTCCACCACTGCGGAATTGAAGTGCAATACTAAGGAGCAGGCAGAGGTAATTTGCGGGACCCATTCCATAGTAGACATAAAAATCATTTTATTAGAGATGAAGTCCCTCTCTTTATAGCTTTCTATGGAAATTTCACTAAAAGACCTGATGTTCACCCCTAGTAAGAAAACTTTGACCTTCATTTTGTAAGGGAGACAATGGCCAGCCTTTTTAGTAAATATATTATATTGAATAAGGATGTAGTAGGGATGTGTTCTACTAAAGTAATATTACAATGACTTGAAGCTCTGGCCTCAGTTGTAAAAAGGAAGAGAAGCTTGACTTAATCCATTGAAGGGAATAGAACATTCTTAAGACTATTAAAGCGCGTGTAGCCCACCCCGCCCAACTGCCATCCTACCTAATTAACAACATGTGATAACAAGTAAAGTCCCAATACATCGTTCGTTGGCTAGCTAGGAATGTAAGGGATAATGAGAAGAGCCTTATCAGAATAACCTACTCTGAGGAAATTTTTGGCATCAACTCCTGGAAATATTATAAGTATCTACCACAACATTTCCAAAGAGATCGATTTGATTGGTTTTTGCCGTGAACTCTCTTGGAAAAGTCAGATCATCTTGCAATCCACTTTCCGGTAAGTTACCTAATAGAACTTGAAAACTTTGGCTCTTTATTTATTCAGTAACATGGGTATAGTGCTTCACTTCACCAACCTTCTAGCTTCCTCCATCGGGGATACTTCGGAACCAAGAATTGTTAAAGAAGCTCATATACAACTCGTTTGAAACGAGATTGTCCTTCTCCAGCTTCTGTGGTCTATTCCCAATCTACCTCTATCGGGTAGGAATTTACAATTAGACAACATTTTGTTCTTCTATGATTTCAGTCGTATTTTCAATTCAATACCTCTTCCTCAGCTAAAACTCTTCATTTTTGGCATGATAATAAACAACGACCAGAGGGTCTGATACAAAACCCATAAGTAGCGGACTGCACATAAGACGAAATGACTTTTCAAAGTCAGAAAAAAGAAAGTTTGAACCTAATCCAAGAGCCCACTTAATATTCGTAACATCATCCACCCTCCGAATCAAAAACATTTACTCCTGCCGCTCGGAGGAAAAAGTTATGGTCATTTGAGTAAAGCCTCTCTAGTTAAGGATTTCCATCCGTTTAAGGAAAGATTATTTTGGTGTTTCGCTTAACCGAGTAGGCCTAACACGTTTTTCTCACTCCTAATAACGGTTTAGTCAGATTTATATTATTTTATCATTTCCGAAAAGTTTAGAGTGTGTAAACAATGGCTTTCATGAGGGAAGAAAAAGGGCTAAGTTCAAGTTTCTTAAAGATTAGGGATAATCGCCTAGAACATTATTCTTTCTAGGTATGTTAGTATCTTCACAATGTTGATAGTTCTTGTCCTCACATCGTACATCTAATTCGTTCAAGAATTGTTTATTGAGGATCTTGAAGTAGTTCTTGATGATTTTCCTCATCTTAACAATGGAGTTTTCGAGGTCTTGATGTTTGATGATCTTGAGTATTAGTTGAAATTTGTGGTATTGTTTTTGAATAAGGTTTTTGGTGTTCCCATAGAGTGTAAATTAAAAAGAGTTTAGAAGAAGAAGTCACTTAATTATAGCTGAGTTAGGACCGAAAAATTGAGTAGGAAAAGTTTCGTAAAATATGTGGGCAGAGGGTGGGTGACAAAGCTATTCCAGATCTCCCAAACGATTGGTCAGTAGTTTTGGCCTCGCACGCCACGACCAGCGTTAGTGAGCCCCATACTTTCTGCCCAATAGTTTAGGGTCGGCACACTAAGTGGCTAGGGTGTCCAAGTCCTTTACTCTTAGATCCTTCTTTCACTGTGTGGTCCTTTAAACTTGTGACGTACTTTTATCATGAGATTAATATCTTAAAGTTTACATAATTGTAGATATTTCTACAGTTCCAAGCACTTGTTTAAATTCCATTTCAAATAAAAGTAAAGGAAGTATAATGATTCATTAAGTAGTCTTTGAATGGACATAATTTGGAAGTAAGTCTTGAGTAAAGAATATGAGGTGCGAGAGTTTTGTTCATTTTTCAATTAATAATGTATAAGGGAATTACGGATTCCAAAAGAACACGTTCTACTTTTAAAAGAGGCAAAAACATTGCTTTCTTAATTAACTATGAGCTCATAGATGTCCTTAGAGTGTTACCTCCTAAAAGAGGATCTTTTCAAGAATTACTTAAAATTAGAAAGATTAATGTTTTATACATTCAATATGAAGTTATATATTATTGGGAGTACTAATATTGAGCACTGATATGGGAATGAGTTCAAACAACTCACACTCATCATAAACCATGTAGCCAACATAGGTAAAGGGTCCTTATTTTAAATGTTTCGTTATTTCTTTTAAGCATAGCTTAGTGGATCAAGTTAGTTAAGTAGGTCATATCAGGGCAAGGTATTGGAAACGTAGGAAAGCAGGGTTTAGGTTAGAGGTTGTATAATCACATAGCTCATAGTGATGGGTGTCAATAGAGAACTGGTCTTCCCAAAAAGTGTCCATCCCGAGCCTTACACGTGGATTGGCCGGCGTGAGAACCATATTGGCCTCAAGCGAACCCTTGGCCTGACTTAATTTAAGCTCATAGCGGCAAGACTCAAAACATTAATAAAAGGATAACAGTTCTAACTAACTCAACTGTATAGAACTGAACTAAAAATGTTTAATAAATAACCATTTAACTTAGCCAAAATGGCAACTCAAAACTGAACATAAGTCAATGAAAGAATGATGACGAATGAACTAACATCTAAATGACTATATATGAAGCATCCAATAACTGGGATGGATGTTGGGACAAAACCCACCAACATCCTAATGAAGTAACTGGAAAGAAATGAAAATGGTTTCTCTTGAATGCAAGGGGCCACGACATTGCTTGAATTGCTTATTTATTCAATGATGTGCTGGAATGCAGATCCTCGTTACCTCTATCATCATCATAAGACAATGCAATCCAACTGACATCAATACATTAAAAAGTACTATTATGCTAGTTGGAATGGTAATACAACATAGACTTAGACATTATGAAGGAAAAACTTACCGTGGATTTTTCAACTCATAAATACGTAACTAAATCATTTCATTATAAATTATTTAAAAAAGTGAAATAAGGAAAAGATCACTTTTTTCACAATCAAATTGCACTTGTGGCAAGCATGTAATGAAGTAGTAATACCCCTTTATACTAAGCAATACCTCTGAGGAAACATGCAATTATTTGTGGAATATTACTTGACAATCATCACATAGATATATTAGTGCATATACATAATTGTACCTCACACTTAAAACGAGCATCCTATACTTTGTCGGGGGTGGTATAGGAACTAACCAATTAGCGGATAAACCTAGTTATGAAAAAGGATCATAAAAAAGTATGACCTTTAATATCCATGATAAATACAAGATTTTATGGGACTTGATTAATATGAACCTCGCATCCCATTTCGGTGCTCAATACAAAAATCCTGAAAATATGCTGTGCTCATCTGTTTTTAAAAATAACTTATTTTTGATTTGAGATTGTGGTCGTAACATATAGCTCCAAAGGCTATCTTCGAACTGAGTTGCAATTTTGCTGTCTCATTTAGAAGTATACTCTCTTTTGTGGCAAAAATAGCCGAAGGCTCTTTGGAATCCTAAGTTTTCAATCTTCCTTTAAAAGGTGTAAAACAATTTTTGTTAAGCTCTTTGGGAATAAATAGCTCCATTTACTTTTTTTGAGAAGAAGAAACTCGTGACTCTTTACTCTAAATTGAACTCTAATCTTAAACGAAGTTAAAAAGCGTTGCATCGATTACCTTGAAAAAGATCCTTAGACTCCTAAACTTGCTTTAACTTTTCCTTGAATTTGAAATTATGAATTCAAGTTCATGATCATGGTTTGAATGATTTCTATAAGTTTAGATTCTCTACAGTAGTTAGATCAATAGGAAGTGTTAATACCCTTTACATAGAGCGTATACGTGAAGGATGAAGAAAAATGGGTGAAAAACGTCATCTAGGGCGCATCCGGGGCAGGTCGAGCAGTCGTTTAACTTAGGACTCATTTGGGCGGATGCAGGAGTACCAACCTTTGCCTGCATGGGATAGCGGGGCGATGTAGCGCCATTTGTTCCTAGCGTAAATATCGGGATTAACATTTTGGCCTCGTATTTCTGATATGTAAACTCGATTGAACCCAATTCTGTTTCAAAAGTTCACTTTACGTTTTTAGGTACCCAAATAACTATAAACAAGGATTCTAAATTAGAGAACTCAATAAAACAACACTTAAATCATCAAGAAACTCCTAAATTTAACTCATGTTAAAGAATAAAAACAATTCAAGAATTCAAATTCTAATATTTTTAGAATAAATTCACGTTACCTCAAAATTCTTGAACGTGGTAAAACAAATCCAACATTATGAAAAATGCTCACGTAACTTTTACGAAACATCATGAAAAATTTGCAATCAACTCCTTACTAGAGCGACGATTCGTGCGTTTTCCTAACGAAGACGATGAATCTTCTTTTATCTTCTCTTTTTTCCTGACATCTTTATCCAATAACCACTAACTATACATGGTAAAAGATAAACTGATGTCCTATCAATTTAACCCCTAAAAAAAATTATCAAACCGAATGAATAAAGGGAGGTAAGGAATACCACACTCCACTGAAAAATCTGGATTTAGAATTTGTTTTGTTCATATTAATCCAAAATCTAAAAGGCAAGCTCACTCATACGACTTATAAACAGGGAAAATATGCGCATCGGAAAGATCATTTCCAAGAAATTACAAACCAGACTGAAGAACAATAATCCTCACTGATCTAGGAGTTATGACCATTTGAACATGACCAAAATCTCAATTTCCTTAACTTAAACAAATTTTCCAGATATGTCATATTTCCAAAAATGATTATTTTAACTTCTAAGATTGATCTGAGCTATTTAATTCAGAGAGTTAAAATATATCCCCTTGGGAACATTCGAATGAGATTACTCTTACTAGGCTAAGGGTGGTACTATATAGTTCAAACATTAACAGCAAAGGCAATCAATAAGATGCTCACTATAATCAAAGTGTAATAATTAGTACCTTGGTGTGCATTTTCTCCGAGCTGAAGAGAATGGGTAATCTCTTCTTCAGATCCTCTCGGCTTCAGTGTATTCTTTAAACAAATTAGTCCTTCCAAAGGACCTGAATGATTTTGAACTTCTTTTTTCCTCAACTTGTGGATTTAGCGATTTCAAAATTGAACAAAGATCCTTTAATAAGATACGATATCTGATCCCAATATTAGATGGTATGATCAAAGAAGGATCACTAATGCACTTCTTTGAAGGGAGCAGTGAAACACCAGATGGACTGCTGCTAACCTTGCTGGTTTATTATAACTCATAAGCTTCATTTCAAATCCTATGGGATATTCTGAAGGAACCTACTATACTAGGCAATGAGTTCCCTTTCTTACACAAATCTCAACAACACCCTTCAAAGGTTAAAACTTTCAAGTATCTAACTCAAGCCTGGAGGACAACCCTTTTTAAATCTAACTCTAGCTGTTTTGGATCATGCACCTAGTTCTCCACGTGAACCCTCCCTCTAACTGCAATATTTAGTACTTCTTGCTAAATCTTTCAATTTTAAACATCAATGGAAACTGCACAAAAAAATTTTCTTTTGACAATAGGATCAGGATTGTTTTCGAGGTTTTTGAAACTCCTCTTTCTTGAAAAACTTTACCCTTATGATATACCACAGTTGTTCATCATCATACAACACTCATCTTCATCTACTCCAAAAAACCCTCATTAGAACTTTGAAAGTAAGAGATTATCACCTCAGGACTCCTTTATGATCAGTCTTTACAGTTACGTTTCTTTATAACATTTAGATCTGTTCCAGCTTCACCAATTGGTACCTCGTCATGTCAGCTGTACTCTTTCCTCTTTTCCTCATTTGTGGAAAAATGCTTTGTTAATCCCTTAACTACCCAAACTCCTGTCATGTTACATCACTAACATGCTCTCCCATAACGCATCTCCAACAAATAGCTTCGACTCAACACTCTCCTCAGTTTAATATCAAAACCCTCTAATTCTTCTTCTGATAAAAATCAGGTCAACAGTAGAACAAGATCTATTTAAACCATGTGCAGTTAGCAGTTTGAACAAGGTGAGATGAGTGAAAATAGTTAGCACACACGGGTCTCGAGCTTAAGTGGTCTTCACCCGCTCCAAATGTTAAGTAGGCTTAACTTTCACTTAGGTTTCTATTAAAAACTGAATCAATCTCCCATATCCAGATGACTAAACTTTCATTTAACATGAGCCCCACAATTTCCATCAAGCAAATGCTTAAAAATACTCCAAATCATCCCATCAACCAAGGAACACTTCATGTTTAAAATATCTTGATCCATTATCAACATCTACAAAAATTCCATTTTTGGATGTTAATACTAAAGTGAATTGAACTAATTCTCCTACTAATCTGTCAACAATCAAAACATGGACATTGTTATCTACATAACATCAATGAATTCTGTAAACTTACCACATTATATATGGGTTGCTCCACTACTTAAATCTAAGACCCCACCATGGTATCGTCTTAATGTTTTCAAAGTAAAACCCATTAACTCTTACCTGAAGGCTAATGAAAATAGAATAGTAAGTTCGAATACTTAATATACGGGCAATCCAAAAAAATAGAATAAGCCACTTGAAACGAACAGAGTATAACATAGTTAGCAAACGACGGGAATACAACATGGTACTTAGCTTCTCTATAAACATAATCTATGAACATAAATACAACATAGCAAACTAATGGATTCACTATGAACATAATACTCAAAAGAACATAAATACAAAACTCGATGTACATAATACTAAGACGAACAAAATGCAAAATTATGCGAGTTAGATGAGAAAGTGAAAACCCAAAATTAACGAAAAATGTGGTATAATATAGTGTAAATGAACACCTAACACTATAATTGTAAGCCATACGTAAAATGTCAGACAATGTTGCACTTAATTTAACGAATATCAACAACCTAAGGGATAAACCACAAATCAAAATTAGGGAATAAAGAAATATTCCTTTAAATAGATGGAAAAACTGTTTGTTGATAAACAATGAATGAAGTTGACAAACATACAACAAATTGTTCGATGATGGAAAAAATCGTTTGATAATACACATAAATGGAGAGGATATGAAAATGAGAAAAGAGGAAGGTTTTTTTGACTTTACGTTTTAGGAGAGGAAGGAATTGGAGGGAACACAATCTTCCGAAACCAAAAACCACTTTAAGGGAGTTTCAAGGCGGGTGTGGTGGTTACCTAGCACGTTGAAATTAGAAGGATGAATTATTTGGTCTGTAGGTTGCAGGTCAGTACTTAGTTGTGTAAGAAAATGAGAATATTAAGTTCAGTTAGATTAAAGGACAACCGTGAATGAAGTTAGACTATTTGTAGTTGGGGTTTTCAAAGTATAGTTGATGGGGGGCGGGGTTAGGGTTAGACAATTTTCTCTAGGAATTTCAAACGAAAACGTTCGACTGACTTGAAAGGTGCGAAGTGATCTATTTAATTCGATAATGTCCCGCAAAGATGTGTAACTTTCAGGAATCGCCACGACCTTTCAAAGTTTGCAAACTTCTAAGAATGGTCGTGTCGCTTCTTTCCAGGTTTTTTAATTTATAAAACCTTTGAACAGTTCCGGTGCCTATGAATACAATGCTCTCAGATTGTTCCTGCATATGTTTTCCTGATTTCTTTCTCTGTCTTTCTCACAAATTTCTTGGTGTACTTTAAGGTTTAAGGGGTTCCCTAATACCCACAATTTGGGGAAATCAGTATGATGATTGCAGATCATATATTATGGGAAGCGACATATTTTCAAATCCAAACTTATACTAGAGGGGAATAATTTCCTTAACGGGGGACACTGTGCATTCAAGGGCTTGATCCTTTTTCATTTTTGTCTTTCCCAGTATGTTTACAAATTCTAGTTGTGTGAATTGATTCTTTCTTTGTTCTTAACGAATTCATTAAATTGGTAACTTTGGGTTTTGCATAGCTTGTAGAATAAGTAAAACTATATTTAAACCAATTGTGCAACAGTCTTAAGAAAGGTATTTAAGATATGTTTTTTGTGCGAGATAAAAACCTCTGGATCTGATACTCTAAGTAAAGTCTGCAATGTTAAGGTATTATTGAATCTTAAGTTTGTATCGATTATTACTTATCACAAATGGCAAAGAATAATGTTACGGTGGCGGTTGTTGCACTAACCCGGATTGTTGTACCACCTGTAGAGAAATCGGAAAAGTACTCATGTGTGAATTTCAAAGGATGACAACAAAGGGTATTTTTCTTGCTTACCACTCTTATTCTGCAAAAATTGACCTTTCAAGAAACTATGGTGCATGCTGCTGAAATGCCAAATAGAGAAAAAATCATTATTATTGAAGAAAGAAAATATGCGGCTTCATGTGTAAGGGCTACATTTGAGTGCTTTAGAGGATGACTTATATAATGTATAAGTGCGAATGAAATTTTTTCGAAATAATTGTGGTGTTGCAATTGAAGAAATATAAGACGAAGAATCATGCTTGAAAAAGTTTGTCGTCGCCATGATTTTATACTATAAGTGTCCAATAGTAAAATGGTTGGTTCACCAAGTGTTGGAATTTCACTTTCTCCATAATGATTCCTGAAGATAGAGATGCTCAGTAGTTGTAACGATCGAGAAACTACCTCCTTCATGGAACGACTCAAGAATTATTACACACGCATCAGCAGTAAAGGATTGAAGATCTTGTGAATTTGGCTCAAGGGTTGAGAGAGATAACAAAACACCAAAAGAAAACTCATAAGAGTTTCAACAATAATTGAGTGAATATTGTTGAAGAAGCTCCTACCAAAGACAATGAGAGAAATAAATTTCAACGACAGAAGTCAGAACAAGATAAGAAAAATTCAAGGGAAACCTGTTACAACTTGTGGTGAGGCTGGATCATAACTCTCTAGATATTGTACTCAAATAATGGAAAAAGGACCAAAGGCAAAGGAAAAATTCCCGTAAAACAAATTGTAAAACGTCAGCATGCGGTAACTTTAATCTAGCACACTATAGATCCCAAGATCTAGATTCAACGGGAGAAAATAGAGTTTGTGGCCTGAATGGTTCAAAATTCTCAATCAACTCATCATTTTCATGATGAGACATGTTTGCCTGAACAAGATAAGACTCCAATGTTTGTGTACTAAATGTCTCATTATTTCCCTCATTCCTTAACTTGAGCCGATTTCCTAGTCGTGTGCAAATATGCTTGTTTGTCTATATCTTTAACCCTCTGTCTGTGTTCATCCCTCTGTATCTGGTGTGGCTAAAAATATTTTTCGCCCTTTGATGTGCGAAATGCTCCTAATTTGGGGGGGCAAGTCGAGGCGGTTTGGAATGTGGATTTTTCTTGTTTGGAGTTTCCAAATCCTATTTTTGTTTAGAGTCCAGATCGTTCAAAATCATTTGAATTTCACTCCTTAATTGTGGCGTTGTTGATATTATTTGCATATGAATCTGTTTAAAGGAGTTTTCTCTCTAATATCTAGATCTAACACACTAATACAAACTTACACTTGTTTTAAACTTCGTTAAAACAAAAAATGAATTGTTTAAAAGGGTTGTCCAAATCCGCCGTTCAACCGCGCGTTATCGGATATTTCGCGGGCCTAACACCTTCTCAGAATGTAACATTTTCATTCAAAATTCGAACCTTTTTCATTTAGTTATTCTCTTTTTTTAAATCTTGTAAAATAAGTGGTAAGTTTTCTTGATTGTTACTTAAAAGCAAGTGCGCTCTATTAATTCGATATTTCTTTCCCTTAATCATAGAATTAGAAATTGATTTTCAACATAATCATTTTTTTTCCTATATTTTTTCGTAAAAAATGAAATGGTGGCTCCGTCTAGTTATTAATTCAGTTTCTAACAAAAAGGAATTATGATATTTTTTATAATTGTTATATTTAATTGCTTATATATGATTAATTTCATTTACATTACATAAATACAATTGTATTTCATGGCATATTCTGATTTATATGTTAGAGTAAATTAAAGGAACGATTTGCAGAACAACACCTGAGTTTCTATTGCTCAACCTTTTTTTCCTGAATTACGACAATTATTTGTTCGTCATGCGTCTGTCCAATGATTGTCGTGTGTTCCCACCCATATTTCCGTTTGGTCCGTGACTTGTCAAAAAGGCAATCCTGTCCCAACTACGACAGCATAGCACAAAAACCCAAATTTATGACATTTTAAACTAAGATGACCCAACTAAACATGGACCAAACCAAGGGCAGCCCACCTTGTGTCGACTGCCTATTTTGGCCACAAATAGACAATAAGGTTTCGTGTTAATGAAGGATGTACATCGTGTTTTTGAAAATAAGTTTTAGTTGTCTGTGGGGGTGAGGTTTCTAATCTTTGTTTACTATTCTTGTAGGATGGATCTGAACACGAGCCTTTAAAAACAAGAATGGTTAGTGTCCCAGATCCTTCCTCAAAGTATGGTGGAAATTCATGAATAATGATGACAAATTCTAGTTTCAATAAAACCTACAGGCTATCTCCCGTCACTATTGGAATTGAAGGCTTGACCTAGTCTAATCGAAACAATGGTAAAATCTTGGGATAGTGAAAATATTGTCTTCATTTGGTAAGGTGGAAATGGACCCCCACCCATTTAAAGAAGTCCTTACTAGCTATGAAGGGTCACCATGTGCAACAAAGAAACTCAGTTAGATAACAGATCTTCTAATCCCAAAATAGGGGATTTCTCGATAAAGAAAAATTTTAACTAGTCAGGGCCTACGAAATTAAAAAGATACGTCTCAAAAGAAATGGAAGGATACTCATCCCCTTGTATTTTGCAATATGCTTATTGGAACGATTGTTTTTTCCTCCTCAAGGGGCAAAATACCCATTCATCCCAGTTTAGTAATTGTCACCATTCCATCTTCATGGGAGTGGCGACATCTATAAGAGAATTAGATAACTGTCACAGAGGAGAACGTTTCTTTCAAGGGTGTAAACTGAGACTTCGTGGGGGAGGATGCAACATCTGATCAAGACTCATAATTCGAAAGAACCAGATCTCCTAGGCGGTCAAACGAGCTACATGGTCATGACTGGTGGTTGTACCTCAATCGTTGCAACACTACTGGAGAACAAACTTTTTGGTATCCGAGACTTCGAGGGTAAAAGGAAGAGGATGTACAGTGGTCGATAGACAGTCTGGTGGTGATAAAAAAGCATGGTAGTTTGAACCGAAAAGGTTCCTTACTTTGTATTTGTTGGGTTAAGAGGCACTAGATCGTATGCTCCCGATCGAGTCCTAAGGCAACTAGGAGGGAAACAAGGGCTTCCCCAAATCGCAGACATGAGGAAATTTGCAACTGACCATAAAAATGGACGAGTCGCATTTGCTGAAGACATACGTAGAATGTGGAGGCCTCGAAGAGTATAGGGTGAGCCTGTACCAAACAGGTTTCATATAGAGTGTTCTAGAGAGTACAATGAATGGTTGAAAAAGAGCCTCGCTGGAACTATTGAGTCTTGTCCGAACGTTCCTCACATTATTGCAGATGTTGGAGCCACACATCAAGTACGACTTCATTGACGTCATAAAAGTTAAATAAGAATGCATTAGCACAACTCGCCTTCCGAAGAATGCCAAAGTTGTAGCTCAATTGAAACAAGAGTTACGAAGGGCCAGCCAATGTATGTCACAGTTAGATGATAGTATGGAACAACAGATACATTTGGTAGAGAGATTCAGACATCAAGAAGGGGCTCAATTGGACGAGAGACCACCTATGGGAAAACAGATATGTTATGTGGGAAGAGTTCCGCATCGCCAAGAGGACCAGAACTGACGAAGGATCAGATCAAGCTTGAAGTTTATTATCATCCCCTGTGTGGGACTACTTTATTTGTACTTTGTTTTGTAATTTTTCTTTTGAATAATTTCCATGTTTTATGTTTATCAGACATTTTAAATGTTATTAATGAAATATATTGGGGATAATAAATTGGTTTAAAATGACATATACATCCTTCAATTCGTTAGGCCCACCCTTGACATAAAAGGGTCACAAGCATGTTTAGGACGCGATATATTTGTATTCAATTGTTTATGTGATATAATTATTTTAATGCGGGCATCGTTAACCACCACTCCCATCCATACATTTCCTGAAAAAAATAAGACAAGTCACTCTATAAAATGCCGGTCGACAAAAATTCTTGAATCTAAGTTTCTATCGTACTCAGGAAAGGTACAATCACCGCTATGTTAAAGGCAAGAATATCCAAATTGAAACAATCGAAAAGGAGATAGTCGACATATGGAGGCAGCGCGGGAAGCGCCTATTAACATAATGTTTCCTCATGAGAGCCTCGAATTGGAGAGCATTGAAGAAAATTATGAGGAAGCGATTGCCCACAAACCTATCTTGAAGACGTCCTGGTAAGAATGAGACAAGAATCACACTTTAACAATATCCACAAAATAAGCGAATAGGGGCGAAGACCTTAGATCAACGTAATTTAGCCTCCTGGATGATTCCCGATAAAAAAATGAGCAAACTTTTTCAAATCATTTCTCCTTTAAACACTCGTGGGTCGCATTTCTCAAACAAAGCAATTTTTGTGTGTTTTACATCCTACTATTTGGTGATTGTTCTGTTACTATTCCGAACTCAAACTAACCAAATTTGCTTTAGTTATTTTCCTCCACAGGTACTTATAAACTAGTTTGTGTTGATTACACTGACTGATCATCCCTACTTCACTAGATCTAAAGGGTGTGTATATTCCTTTCCCGACCAAAGTTGAGATAAGGGAAAATCAGTAATGGGAGACAACAACGAAGAGATCAATCTTACTGATGATGTGGTTTCTCAACCCACCATAGCGGATCAAAATGAACTGTTTATGCAATTAATGCGTCAGATCGCTGAGATGAGAGTGGAAATGCAAAGGAGACAAGATCTGCCTCCACCACGTTTTACTGCTAACGCTGCGACAGATGGAAGGCCTCCACTGTACTTTCTCTCTTTAAACGTGGAGCAGGCTCAGAACCCCACCATCTACTTGTGGCTCACATATCTCCACATCGATTTAACCCCATAAAATCCTCAGTCATGGCCGCATACCCTATAAGACTCCACCACCTCTAAAAAAAACCTCCAATCTGAAATACCGCTCCTCCAAAATGCCAATCACCAACACTGGCCCACCTCCAAAAAACAAACGCCATTCCATCCTCAAACATTTCCTTTTCCTCCTCCATCACAAATCAACATACTACCCTCACACGTACCCCCAAAACTACCAAACACTCAGAATACCTCAAGTGCTTCCGTCTCTCACCACTACCCAGAAACCACCATATTCCAAATTGAGTTCAAAAATGACACGAACGTGAATGGTTCTGAGCTCGCATTAGGAGGAGCAGGAAAGAGAGTGGTGGTTGAAAGAATAAGCTGCTAAGGGTTGATATAAAAGTAAGAATACAATAAATAATGAAAGGACCTTTAGTGAATTCCTTGCCCGACGTCGCCGTTGAAGTAGAGGACCTTTATGCATTCATCCGAATCTGGACATTCCAGAATGGTTAAAGATGCCAAAGTTTGACAATTTTGAGGAACAGGGAAATCCCTTAGAACATCTAAGGCCTACTGTGACCAACTCGTAGAGTGGGAGAGATTGAGCAACACTTTCAGGGGTGTCCTAAAGAAGTGTAGCCTTTGACATTAGCACCAACTTTAATGGTTGCCATCTTTGGCTTAAATGATAAAGCGAGCCAAAGAGTATAAGTGACCGCTTGTGTGTAATGCATTAGCACACTTATTTTTTTTTTATATTCACTTAAAGTGGTCGCCTTTGCAATGTTAGTAGTCACACTTCTAAAGTGTTACCATTTATATGCCATCTAGAGCAACACTTATAAAGTGTAACTTTATATCGCATATAGACCAACACTTATAAAATGTAACTTTAACATTGGACGTCCTACAACAATACTTTTGAATTGCATAATTCAATATATAATCACATAATTAAATATACAAGTGACCTAAAGCACAAAATTAACTAATAATTAAATCAAAGCTATATATTTGAAAAAACTTCGACAAACGTGTCTTGTACAACCAATACTTATAAAGTAATTGCTTAAAGATCTCTACTATCAATAAATTCCACAAAACCAAATGTATTCAAACTATATTACAACAATAGAAAAACTCTTCATCGTGTACTACAATAGATTGAGTTTACTTCTGGCCACAATTCAAATTCAATTGCCGTCATTTTCCTACACATTCAAAATAAAATTATAAGTTAGTGAAATAAATCATGTATTTACTATGCTTTCACAATAATCTAAACAAATTCATAACAATAAAGTTGTGGAAGTGCATAAATTATTCACAATATATATAGATGCATGCTACACTTTATAGTTTACACATACTCAATGCCCCGACCCCTCTATGGTATAACCCGTATAACCCATTCCACATTTCATGACCATATTACATAACCAATTGTAGCTGTTTATACTCAAGCAGGGACAAAATATACTGGAAAGGAAGTTGCCCCATTGCAGAAACAAAACAAAGCAAAAGCATCAAAAATCTAAATGACTTTATTGCAACACCAGTAAAAGCTTAACTACAACAAATGAAAAACAAAACTCCCTCACAAATTACCACAGTCTTTAAACTAACCTTTCCCCACGAAATCTAAGAGGACAAACTTTTGCTATGAGAAATCATTTAACAATGAAAGCTAAAATCATCTCTCACCAACAATCATCACATTTCAAAGCAGTAACCAAATTGGGGGGGGGGGGCGGGGGCAAAGTACACAACTACAACCCAAAATTAGTAGACTCCTCATCCAACATAATACAACACTCATACAACTAAAAAAATAAACTATTCTAGGTATAGAAGCTGAATGGGAACAATGAGCGACTAAAACAAAGTATAAACTGAATTTTAAAATTTTCAAGATAGTAAAAAAATCAGAATCTTGAGATGACTCAGTTATAGAGGTTTTGTATCCTTATTAAATGAATCAATTAAATAGGTTGAGAAGTGTCATCACTCCCCCCCTTGAGTTCATCCCTCATGCTGGAGGAGTATTTACTGGATGCTTTTTTGAAGGAACAAGTAAACAACAGACAACAAAAATGAGTTGCCATATCTTAATACTATTTGGTCCTTAACCACAACAATTAGATAAATTAGACATATAATTAAACTATGAAATCAAAAACCATCATCTCAATTTTTCTACTATTACGTGGAAAAAATATAAACGATTTATAAATCTAATTTAACACGCCGTATCGTGTGATATAAATTACCTATCGATACCATAAGAAGATAAGCAAGCATCCACTAGAAAAAATTCAGTCGATTCGCCCTGTCCTCTGCTTTATTTATCCAATAAAAATGAATGCTCATTCTTTTTTAAATTAAAAGGAAATCACGAACCGGACATGCATCCTATTTATTTTAACAATAAACTAGTCTCAAGATTCAAAATATCCTACTCTCTAACAATAGACCACTAAAACTTAAAATCAATTCTGAGTCCTCTGCAATTAAGTTTCCTACTCAATAGATTTCCTGAGCTTGATTCTAACACTCTGACCAAAAATGACGCTCACCTATTTACAAGTAGTTCATAATACCTGGTGGTTATCTTTACACCCTGGGTAGCCATGATTCTCTTATGATGCAAATATGTTCCCTGAAAGGATTTTGCACAAACAAGAGAAGGCACTTTCATCACTACACCATTATATAAATCACATATTAGATAAACTCAAAGAAATAACATAAAAGCCCTTCATTCTTCTGAATTTAGACCTGCTTCGTTGACCACAAGGTCCGAAAGTACAAAAACAATTATGGAATAAATGAACATGTAGATCTACTAACACTTCCCAAACAAATATTCACACAGACATACCCACCGTCGACAAGAATTGAGTTATCACTGCATGTTTTGACACTGGTAAATGTAGTAAAAGTAATCATGGAAAATTAACACCAACCTTTTTGTCAAGGAAATTCATCTAATACATTTAACTCTTTGGTGGCAAAAGACAACAGGTAACTCTTCCAAGTTGCCAATAGTTGTTTTACATTCCTATCTAATTCTAAAACTGTCGCTATCAGATCCTTTCCTATGTTGTAGCAACTGACCTTTACGTGCATGTTCTTACTTGGTGGACTAGTAAACAATCTAAAGGGCTATTCATTGTTCGAGAAGGCCATGTGAAAGCGGAATTCCATAGAGTTATAAAAAAAATGAATAATAGCATATTCTCAACGATATATCCAACAACTTCGATTAAGAATTCAAAGAAAATATATTTTATATCTGCTTGTACTTGCACAATAAAAGAAGACAAGAAGTAGACATACTAGATAACATTCAACCAGACAAACATCCCACTATAATATAAAAATTATAGTCCACATTAAATTCACTACTAATAATCCTCATTAAAAAACTACTAATTGCAACCTAAGGTATCGCCTAATTGTCCTTTCTTGTCTTTGTAGGTTTGTATAAAATTTTCAGACTTTGATGGTTCCCCCTCATTAATTTTCTTTGCCTACGTGCTACAAATTAATCAAAAAAATTAACTACCATTATATTTCTAAAGTGTAAGGGTACTGCGACCATTATCTTGGGCTATCTCTGAAACTTGTAGACCAGATAGTATATATCGGCGATCACTCGGCACTTGAACCTATCCTTCTAAGGTGTTTATTATGAAAAGGGTGTTGAGACCCTGCAGGCTAGTCAGTATCATTGTTGTTTCTATATTGATTTGTGGGTAAATCTCCGGTGAAATAGGGTACTATTTAGGACTCGCATAAGTGTATTTCTATACTGCAAAAGTTTAATAGTCAAAGCAATAGAATCTATGTTTTTGTAGAGAGAAAGCAAGAAAAGATGAAGTTTTAAACATTTCTTTTTCAGTGTAATTATTTTCCATTCATCATGAAAAATTGGAATATAACTATATAAATAAATATTAAATGATTTCATCATAATGGTGGACCGAACTGTAGGACTTTGTTGAGTCTGGAGGCAGAGTTTTCTGATTGAGGAGCTACATCAAAAGGATTCAATATTAACAGAACATATTATTTTGCTACACTACATAAGTTATTGTACATGAAATGCCAAAAGGAAAAATCTTATTAAATTGTGTTGGCAACAAAGGTCATAATTGCGATGAATTTTAATATACTTCCTAACTCAATTCGCTCACAGAAAGCTTTGTCAAGCATATACGTAATTTTTGTTGTTGTAATCTGGCACACTTGAGCATACACTAACTTAAGTCGTAAAGACATCCAGAACCTTCAGTTTGTTCGTTTCAACTCATAATAAGTGAGTGGGGGGTAATTAAGAATTAATGCGTATTCGCATATTCATACAGATAAAGTTTGTCTAGACTTAAGTGAAATTGGTTAAAAAACAAAAGAAACCGAGGTCAAACATCAAATCTTGAATACACATCCATACCTGAAGTGAGGGAAAATTTTAACTACTGTAGACCATTCAATAACATAGAAAAAATTAAATAAGTATTACCTGAAATAAATGGACGAAGGATCACGGCACAGCGACAAGAAATCAATAGACGAAGGAGCAGGGCAATCACATGGAGAATGGGAGGAACAAAAGAGAAATCGCATCATCTGAACAAAGACGGGCACATGATAGCAAAAATATAGATAAGGGTGTGAACACATGGCAGAAGCTAAATACATGGGACTAAGCTGATTATCAACTTACCTTTATTCTTGCCAGGCAGAGGCATTTGAGTCCACCTGTTTCTCTAGGAAATATGGAAGGAAACTAATATCTTTTAGAAAATGCTCAGTTTATTATAGCTACTTAAGACACCACTTGGATGATTACAATCAATCACTACCTCACTTTTATACTACTATACTACTCAAATATAAAAAACAAAGTCTTGCCAAGAACTAAATACATGTATTACAAATTTACTAATACATGTAACTACGGATTCTAAAAAGACTTCTTGAAAAACTAAGAGCCGAATTTTTGAAGACTTAAACTTGATGCATTAATTCCAACACTCCCCCTAAATGCATTTGCTTGATACTCCAATTTGTTCGCGAAGATAGTAAATTTTTTTTCTCGAGGAAGTGTTTTGGTGAAGATGTCAACATTGTTCTCCTGTCTTACAATAATGCACTGATTTCTCCTTTCTCTTGTTGCTTCTTCGCGGTAAATATACTTGATGGAATATGCTTTGATCTTTCTTGGCGACGGGTTCGTGCAATTTCAAATTGCTGATTTGTTATCTACAATACTAACAATCCCTTTTTTTGTTTTTTCACCATGTCTTGAAATATTCTCCTAAGCCAAATATTGAGAATTAGCCTTATGCTGAAACAAATTCGGCTTCGGCAGTGGTGGAGAACAATACTTTTGCTTTTTGATACCAAGAACCAATGCTTGATCCCAATCAGAATCATAACCAAAGTACTCTTCCTATCATGTATACTTCCAGCCCAATCACTATCAGCATAAAACGCAATTAAGTTTAAAATTTCCACCAATTTGTACATTATCGCCATGATCCGTTGTCCTTGCAATAGCGTAGAACAAGCCTTCGGCAAGCTCCAACATGCACTTGGCTTGGTTCTTGCTTTGAATCTGGATAATAAACTGGCAGCAAACATAGATTCTGGCCTTGTTTAAGTTAGATATAGCAAACGTCCAATCAAAACTCCCTAAAAAGTTAGCTATTAAACTTTTATTTCGTCCATCATCTTTTCTAAACTTCTCATTTGCTGGCTAATGGTAATGGCCACAAGACCACAATCCATAATTTTATAATTGTTGAAGAATACTTTTGTATACTTCTTCTCGATAAATAAAAAAATTGGGCCTTCTTTCAAATGAAGAAACTTCGATATCCAGAAATATATTTACCAATGCAAGATCACTCATTTGCATAAGCGTGTTCTATTTGAAATTTACATTATCGTTTACAATCATTTCCTGTAACGAGTAATCATCCTACAAAGTAGACAAAAAAGATAATGCTATCCAATGTTTCTTTCTTCATCATAAAAATGGCCTTCACTTTAACTTCTCTGAAGATATACAATTTTTGAAAAGTATGTATCAAATTTCACGAACTTTATCAGGCGAGTGATCTTGGTAGCTTGTTTCAGCCATGCGTGCAAAGAGCTTTTGTTTAGTCTATTAGCACCTAACGCTTTTCTTCCTCCCCCTTGTAAGCAAAAATCCTGGAGGTTGCGCAACATAAATCTCTTCATCAAGTTGTCTGCCTATCAGTAATGGCTCAATTGTTTTTATTATGTGAATTTAACTATTCAAGTTGAAATATCTTCGCATTTCTTTTTGTGGCACATCGACAATAATCTACTAGTTATAATTGGGGTCTCAAGACGAGCACTGGAGATAAGTGCATAAAGATCTATACCCATGGTTTTTGCGTGAAGCCTCTGGCAACAAACCACTCGAGCCTGTCCTTTGTGGGCCTTTTGAATAGCTCCTTCCGATTGAGTTTGATTTTGATAATCATTTTAGACTACTAACCTCTCTCTTTCTGCTTAAGAATACAATCACAGGCATGGCCCAGTATTATTTTTTAATCATTCGAATTTTGCTTGCGCATGGCTTTTCTTCAAACATCATGCTTTCATTGCTTTCCATAATTTTCTGTACTTCGAACAATTCTCGGGTAAAATTACATGCTTTGATAATGTCACTCAAGCATTTTTGTTCTCTTAGGAGCGGTTCTTCATTATCTGAATCAGCGAATTCTCCCCCGCCCTTGAGAGCATCTTCAATCTTCTCATCGACGCTTCTTGATTTGAAGGATATGATAGGCATATTCTCTATCTTTTTTATGCTCGCATTCCATGTTGTTTTTTTTCATCAGAATGACATCTCTATAGCTACAATTGTTAGTTTTGACATCTATATGAAGCCTATATCGCTTTTGTTAGCATCATCACTCATAACCATAGTAAAGAACACTTTTTGACACTTTTTCATCTCAATTTGTCTTTTTTCAATGCAGGTACATGTAGCATGAACAATGACACACCAAAATATTTAAAATGTACTCCAGAAGTTTAATTCTCACTGCCAAGCTTCAACTGGTGTCTTGCTTCCTTTAAGGGGCCATTTGTTGGACACCTGTTATAGGATGTGTAACTTCTGTATTGCACTGCTTCTGCCAGCAAAAATAATTTGGGTCAATAGCCGCATTTCTCTTCATCATAGTTTCTGCTGTCCCATTTCAAGCCATTGTTTTATTTCTGTTCTTCTTTCAGATACGACGCATTTTGTTGAGGAGTATACCCTGAGTCAAGTTTGCTTTATGATGCCTTCAGTTTTGGGGGCGATATTCTAAAAAATTTTGACTTGTGTATTCTACTCTCCTGCGTTCACAGATGCGATGGCTTTGATGCTGGGCAAAATGAACTTTTGCTGTCTAAAGCGACGGGTCTTTAAATTTCTTTTAATGTAGTCAAATGGCTTCTCTACTTTTTCTTTCAAGAATACACCCGAGTCTCTTCGTTGAAAATGCATCATAAAGATTGAAAATACCTTTGTCCTTCAAAAAGATGGAGTATGTCAATTGTCTGCAACAATATGTCGGTATGGATCTTCCAAAATATACACATTGCTCATGCCAGAGACAGCGCGGCTTTTGGAAAAGACTTCCTGTGTTGCTTTCTCCATTATTAACAACTTTCACATGTATCCCCGCTCAGTATGTATCGTCAGGAAGGCGCTGCACCGATGTCTTTTGTGGCTTATATACGCTTAAACCTATGAAATTCAAGTGACAACTTTGGTGCTCTAAAAACCATAATGCATCTTATACATATTTCATTTTTAATGCACTCGTAATGAAATTGCAATGGGATTAGTTTCTTTAATCCTCATTACTTCAACGAAATGACTTTATTTGGCTACAATTTAATCCTGAGAATGCTTGCCAATAATTATCTCTAACACATTCAAGAGTAATAACGCTTTGGCGCATGAGTTGACGCTTAACAGCTAAGCAAATTTTCTTTTCTGCCAAGTCAGGAATCATAAAAGAATCATAATGATTGGGCTTACCGCATCCTTTCATGTGATCGAACTACGTACCTTTACCTTCGCTATTCAGACTAAGGTTCGGCTATTCGCCTCTTCCCTATAGTGAATTGATGACTATTATTAATTGAGAGAAAATCCTTCATCTCCCATGTCATGTGATTAGTACATATACATAGACTGCATTATCAGCATAACCATTCTTGCTTTTGTTGAGCATCAGATTATAATGAAAAAAAGATTTTCTTCCCTTTCTTCTTCCTCATGGTTTTCACAAAATCTTACTTGGCTCCTCTGTCTTGTGCGCTAAACAATCCTTTTTCACATAGCACAGAACTTTTTTAACAACCGAGTTACATTTGGGGCTGGGCCGTGGTGGCCACACATTTTTCTCGGCATTGTGATAGTCTTTTTGCACATGTTTTAACAAAAAAGACATCATGGTTTTTCTCACTACTCCCCCTTTTCTTCAAACCTTCTTGGAGAAGCCATCCTGATCTGCTTCTTCTATCTTATTTTGCTTTGATTTTCTCTTATGATTTTTTGAGAAATTTTTGAAGATTCTCATATTATTTTAGAGCTGGAAAGTCGTCTCTTCTTGGGTGTGGATCTTTCATCGAAAAAATTCTTCGCTTCTCGGTGTGGCAAACGAATAACCAACTAGCTCTTTTGATGGAAGCTTAGAAGTAGATCTTTCGTCTCCTCAGTGATAGGCTATGGATGTACTCATACTTTTTGTGACACTAATTAGAATCTTTCACACAACTTGTTGGTTAAGAATTGTATCACTATGATTTCTAATTTCATTAACATATTCTAGACTCTTGTGGGCATATTCATATTCATTGTTCTATAATAGACTCATCACTTTAATATTTGAACTATCTCTAAGAGTTCGAAGATTTATTAGTGGGTGGGGAGCGTCCCTTTTCGTCACCATACACCTGATCAGTTTCTGCGTAAAAAAATCCCAAGGCTTCCTTTCAGTCTCACAATTGAGCAATTTTTTTGCGGAAATATGCTCTTGAGGCTCCGCATTTGGATTTGGCTTAAGGCTTTGGGCATCTGACATACTTAGCCTCAAGATCGTTTTTCATGCTCTGCTGCTGTAAGATCACTATCGTTTTCACTGGTATCTTCTAAAGCCATTTTCACAATAGTCCACAAACCATCAACTTTCAAATGTGTTCTCCTTGCTTATCTTCAGGATTCAAAATAGTTCCTCAAAAATGTTGTAGTAACAACTGAAGATGCAGCACACTGTCTTCATGTTGTTTTGGATGGCCATATTTTTTCCTTTCTCTTCAGCCTATGCACACCCAGTATTAAGACGAAACTCTGTGCTCTTATTACCTACTTTGTAGGAATATAAAGGAAAAATAAATATCATTTAGAAAAGGCTCAAGTTTATTATAGGCTACTTAATGCCACTTGGAGAAGGATACAATCACAACTATTCACTATTTATACTACTCAAATAGAAATCAAAAAGAAGTCTGCACAAATAACTAAATACTATTATGCACAATTACTTATGATACATGTACTATCGAAATTCTAAAAAGACGTCTCTTGAAAACTAAAAGACAATTTTGGAAGACTAAACATTGATGCATTAATTTCCATCAGTTCGACACCTATTGAAAGCTCACTTTTGTCGATAGTAAATAGGGTGGAAGTAGAACGAAACAGATTTGGAACTATGGCCTCTTGCCATTCATATACCTCTGGCATACGCACTGCCGGATGCAACTATCCAAGAGCTCAATCAACTTTTTAGCGCGAGTACTGATCCGCATCCTTAATAAATATGCATCGACAAAGAACTGAATGTTATAACTTGTTCAAATTTACATAAAAATTTTAACTTTATGCTCTTACCTCTGACGTAGAGGTATATTCACTCCATCTAGAAAGCATCTCATTCAGGCGTACTCCATAAATTTCACTTCTGGAACATTATCCCAAAAATTCTTGTCCATATGAATTCAACCGATTTCTGAGAACATGCACCATATGTACATCTAAACACTATTATAAAAAAAAAAAAAAAAAAAAAACAAAAAAAAAAAAAAAAAAAAAAAATTAAAGCATGACAGATAGATATGGAGAAATAGTAAGTCGCATTTCAGTTATTCTTACATGCGTACACCAGTGTCTAGGATGTAAGGCTACGTGTGATAAGATCTGCAGATGAAAAGAAATACCATCAGCAACCCACTCAAGATATAACAATTGCATACTAGCACTTTGCATCAAAGTAATCTGGAGCAAAAGGATTGAAATCTGACTACTAGATCCACTATATACAATGTAGAAGTAAGGTCTCTCAACAATTCATATCATAAAAATGTTGGCAAATTCTTCTATTGAATCCTTGTGAAAAACACAGCAGCTCAGGGCGATTTCATCACGACACCAATAAGTAAATTACTAGTTAAAAGTCATGCATGTGAGGCTCCAAGGTCATCTCAGGCAATTGCACAGCAACAACTTCATCTTCTTTATTTGTACGCCATCTTAGGGAATGGGCCAAGCCAGTTGCTTCCCTGTAGGAACATAGACTGGAGGCGTACAGTAACTGTATGCTCGCTGGTTGAAGTCGCTACTCTCAATTCTTCAAGTTACTGGTGTCTCCAGATTCATCCTGTCAACAACCAACATGGCCCTGAACTGACATTGCATTTTGTATGGAGAACACATTATTGAATTAGTTTGATGCCATAGTTTTCTAGAAACTGCATCACTCTCGTCTCAGCTTGGAGTAATTCCACTCTGACCCAGTAGAAATCCTCCAAAGTATGATTCCTCTATATAGTCATAAAATCGTGGGGAAACCTGGTAGAACAAACTGGGTAAAATTTAAAAAGGTTCGCATGGTTACTTCATGTTGAAGTTAAGGGATGATTCGCGTGCGGCATTTTAATAAAAGGGTTGAGCAAATGAATCAGGCGTGGCGCTTGCAATTTTGATATGTATGGAGAACATTTCCTTATTATACTTATGCTAGCACACAAAAAATTTTATTAGCCAATACGATCACAGTCGCTAATTGGTGGGTTACAAAACCATAATACTATGAATTATTGCTGCAAAGAGCCTTAGAAGTTAGGAGTCATACTCATAGCATCCTGGCATAACCATCCATCGCCAAAGTGATAGCTTCTGTTGAATCACGTACCAAGGATTTAGGTTGCATAATGATAGCAGAGTTGAGTGGTGTCTGATGTATCGCATGCTAACTCTCCTGAATAGATGCGCTAGCATCTTCGTACTATTGGCGAGCCATAGCTACTACATTTTCTCAGATAGTGATTTTCATAAAGGCAAACATGAATTCAAGTGGTCAAGACTCAACGATGGTTGTAATGCTTCCTTCAACTATCACGGTTGGTCGTTCGCCAGCCAAATTCTAACTTAAGGAGTATGGAAACTAAATCTAATAGTCTGAGTAGCAGTGCTAGTCTAGTCACCGCATCCTATGGTATGTACAGTATCTAAACGTTAGATAATGTACGGAAACTATAATCGACATATCCATGAGCAATATTCAAATTCCAGTGTCCTTTCTCAAAGCACCAGAATGTGCTAAGCGCTTGCAGATCCTAAATCTTCAAAGATTCAGAAGAAGAAAAGGCAGAACAAGTGTCTACTACAAAGCTTGAAGGTCATACTTTATGAATAAATTTGAAACACAACTGAAGTGCGTAATATCAAAATACTGTGCATCACTAATAACATATTCGGCTCCGCTTGAATTGAATAGTAAACCTGAGTATGGAAGCATAGTTAGCATCTCACTAAAAGATTCATCATATGGGCAAACCGCTAACAAGCTGAGTTCTAGCATGTACCGGTGGCATTTCTCTGCGACTCACGCATAGCTGCATTGTTATATTTTAGGAGCATTATGAAACCGCATAAACCGCTAAAAAAGATACAGCAAGTGAATCTCATATCAGGTAAGTTTAGCTTATCAAGCTATTAACAGAGCATATTCCCCACGATAAGTTCTGTCGACTCCGCATTCAAGAGAGAGGGCATGACTCCTCTATCCCGACAGATCCCTGCAAGAACTAGTAGGCTATAGTAAATCAGATGTAAATACTCACAACTTATATGATCAGTTTCAGGGACGCATATACAACTTCTACAATAGTCAATAATCATTATATATAGGGCATGACCACTTGTTAGACTATAGGGATCACAATTCAATTTACGAGTTGAATTGGAAATCACAAAAAAAACAAGACCGACTATTATTGATATCGAAGTCTCAATTATCACGTAACTAACATCAACTAAACTTTCATAGTTCCATAGAATAATCTGTAAATGAGAAACGAAAAATAAAGGTGCAGAACGAGAATACGTACAAAGAACAAAAAAAGAAAAGAATAAGAGAGGAGAACCTAGAAGTAGACAGGTAAGATTAAAGCGTGACTTTTTCCAAAATTAGTTCCCCTTCACTCTCCTCTAATCCACTATTATATAACCAAACGCACCTTCAATCTACGTGCATCAGGCCTCACGCATTGCTTCCCTATTTAAATCCTAGCCGTTTCTTTCTAACGTTACTTACTTCTTTCGAAATTCAGTTACTAATGTAGCCTTGTTCCGATATCGAATCCCCACCTCTTCCTATACTGATCTTCACTTCATAACATTCCCCACCGCATCAAAGAATCCTTTACCTCAAGGAATAGAGACAAAACTGGGAAAATTAGTGCGCAAAAATTCATAATCCTCCCACGTAGCATCCTCAGGTGGAAGATTAGACCATTGCACTAGAGCTGAGGTTGATGTTTCAAATAAACCCAATCGCCGACCACAAACTCACGCTCAGTTCTTCTCTTATCCGTAAAACTTTTCATCCGAGCTTGGGCAGGGCAAGATTATCCTTTAATTACTGAAGAAACTGTTGTCGATGAATCACTACCGTCCTCTACTGGCAGGACTACTTTTTCCCAGTAATAGGCCTGATCGAAAGTTGAGGTGGAAGTATATCCATACAGGGTTCAACGCTTCAAATGGAGATGCATGCCGTTGGAAGTTGGTGTTACTAGCCACCATTATGCAGCAGACAACCATGTTATTCCATTGAATGGTCTATTAGCAGTCATATCGACGAAGATAGGTCCTCCAACTGATTTGACTCGCTCAGTTTGGGCCATCACTCTAGGATGATTGGGCCCGAACTACAATGGCACTCTGTCGTAACCTAAGAGACAAACATTTCTTGCATAATTTACTTCAAAAAATACGATGATTCGATCAGATACAATAACACTCTGGTGTTCCATGTGCCTGGGATCGCCTCCAAAACAATTCAGCCACTGGCACAGATCAGTAAAGGGATGAGCCATAGCCTATAAAATTAGTGTACTTGGTAAACGATCAACCACCACCAGATAACACTTTTATTGAACTTTGGGTAACCCCTCATATAAATCCATGCTTAACGATGACTCGAACTTGATTCGGAAATTGGTCAATGATTGAAGTAACCCGGATATGCTGGCATTGGTCGTCTTTGTTAGCGATACACACCAAAACTGAGGCCACATAGTCATTCAATCTAGTCCCCTCCATTTTAGGCCAATATAATTGTTTGAGTAATCTCTTAAAGTACCTAGCTGCCCGATGCCCCACCAAGTAGGTATCATGAAAATTGAAATGAGCTCGTTCGTAAAGGCCCTTGAGAAACCCCCTGATAGAACCTGGCCTTTTCGCCTTGCAAAACACCATTAAAATTATGCCACACAACTAGGACCATATGTGTCTACTAATAACAGGTTCATACCCTCTTGAACAAAACGAATCCTCACTATCTACGCTTTGCAATAATTTCTTGGATCCACATGGGCGTGATCATACTCACAGCATCACATAATCCCCCTTTTTTTTAAAACCCCCTCCAAAAAAGAGAATCTCCGAAATCTCGTCTGCATGCCCTCCTTCTTGTCTCCTAGATAGAGCATCAGCCATCTATTCTCGGTGTGCCCTTTTTTGTAACGCACCTCATATCAAGCCCAACAATTTTGTACGACCTTTTCTGTTGTATTAGGCCAAGTCATTTGTTGTTCTAACCAGTATTTCTAAACTTTGATGATCAGTATTAACTATAAAGTGTTTAAAAAACTTTTAATAATGTCTCCACTTGTGTAAACCCCACGCCAGTGCATTAAGCAGAGCCTAACTCCTGTTCAATAATTGATATATACCTTTCAGACCAACCGCCCGACTCGAAGGGTAACGCGCCGATCACCCCGGGTCTCTGTTTCTTCCTGCCCACACTGTACTAAAAGATCAAATTTGGCTTCCCTTTGGGTTCCGTAAGTCACACGCCCCAATACCCACCCCCCAGTATCGACATCCACATCAGTTTCTCACCATAATTATTGAAGTATAATCAGAACAAGCCAACACCGGGTAGTCGTCAGTACTTTCTTTAGAGACTTTGCAAAATGCCTTTTCGGCCTCACTATTCCACTTGAAGGCTTTCTTTCTTTAAAAAATTATTGACTGGCCTGCTGATGGGTTCCATAATTCTGTATCATCTTTTTAATAGTAGCCGTTAATAAACCAAGGAACTCGCCTTAGAACCCTACATTCTTGGGTCTAGTGTTCATCCACCATAGCTTGAATCTTATAATGAGGATCAGTAGTCAACCCCCTTCCTTATAATCACATGGCCTAAGTAACTCCACTTTAGCTTTGACCAAAAAAACATTTAGACTTTCTTTTGCAAACAACCCATTCCTTCCTCAAAATATTAAACACCACTTGCATATGCTGTAACAAATTGTTTTTTTTTTTTGTTTTGTCTGCTTGTTTCTTCCTGCTATAGAATTAGTAATATCGAAAAATACTAATACAAACTTCCGGATAAACGATCCAAAAATCTTGTTGATTAAAGGCTTGAAATGTTTTTGGGGTATTAGTTAATTTCCAAAGGGCATTATCGAAACTCTAATGCCCATGTGAGTACGAAAATGCGTCTTGTGTGCATATTCCATCTTCATTCTAATTGACGATACCCATCTCTCAAATCCACCTTAGGAAAATAACGACGCTCCATGCAGTTCAGATAACAAATCGTCAACAATTGGTATTGGATACTTGTCCTTCATGGTCAGTCATTTAACCCTCTATAATTGACAAGAACCTTCCAGGATCCGGGCATCCTTCTTTTTAACTAACAATGTCGGTGAATGGAATAAGGTGATTGACTATCCTGTTATGATTCACACTACTTAACATCTCTTTTACTGCTTCAACACCAACTCACTCTTTTTGATGGAAATTAATAACCGATACGTCTCAAACTGACCAGGGTACACAAACAAAAAGAAGGCAAGAAAAAAGTCCTTTCCACCGCCGAGAGGTCTCCTCTTTTTTCTTTTTCTACACGGCATGACAAAAATCTCTCGATAGTCAAAGTAATTTGTTCCTCAAAGATGTCCCCAATATTAATTCTAACTACTTCCACAGTCCTTTTCAATGACTCTTCATCCTCACTATTTTTTATCATGTTTCATCATAAAAAGATGAGAACTATAGTTGACCTTGCTTCAACCATTTTCGCATTGATATAGTAGATAGCATATTCAAAGATCCTTCTCTTCTCCTGCTATTCCTTGCAGCACCAAAACTTTTTTTGTAATTAGCCTTTCTTCCTATTAGTCCCGCGAACCTTTCGCTCATGATCGAACATAAGGTCCGGATTTGTTTCTTCTTCATCCTAAGTTCGTTCCTTCCCCAACACCAAAAAGCACATCCCTAACAAATACATAATAGCAAAATCTTTCATAAAATCCTTTCCTGCCCTTTTCACAGAAACCTCTACAATGAGATTACAACATTACTAATTGCCATATCTGCCCTGTATACATCGGACATGCGACACGGCTGGAGGCTTTTAACGTCGATGGCAGCTATGTGTGCTTCTCGATGAAACTATGAGTGCTTCGAACAATCAGTATTGCCAAGTGTTCTCTTTTTTTTACAGTTCCTCCCACTAAAGATGTATTTTCTCTCCCAGATTGGCCTGCATACATTTAAACAACAACTTGTGTACCTCGTGTTCAAATACCTTCAATGGTATGTCTTTCATTGTTCCCCATCCCCATTCTGAAAATTTTGAATCCCCTACTTTCCTCACCTAACGAACCAGTCAAATAATTCAACTTGCCTTACTTTTTGGCCAAATATGTCCCGTACCATATTTCTCTCCACAATCGGAAACACAGTGATTCGACTTCAATCTAAACTCGTAATTCTTACCCAATGAAGCGGATAAGGTCCATTCTGAATTAACACTTCAGTAGATATTTTTCCTACTCCATTGCACCATTGTCGACAACACTCAGTTTTGGCTACTCTACTCTATTCTCCTTCGTGGGTCCTGCTTTCAATTTGGCACATTTCCTTCATTCCCCTCGCTTTTCTATATTGCTTCCTTCAATTGTCCTCGGTTTTGAACCTTTTTCACTCCTAATATTGATCTCCTCTTTTAGTGCTCCAACAAAACTAGATAGGAAGTAATCTTCATTTCAAGCCAGATTTCGTATAAGCATTTGAGCTTTTAGATCCTCAAATCGTCCTAAAAACTCTTCCACCACATCACTCACTACAATTTCCCCAAACCTACTTATCCAATCCTCTTTAAACTCAATCCAATTCGGTATTCCTCCACTTAATACAATAGATTGATACCGCACTTCCGCTGCATCGGTCAAATACAACACAACCATTTCTACCCTCTTCATTACCCACTCTGTACTATATAAAAAATCTATCATACTTTCGGATCCACACCTTCAGTTCCTGACCTGCGAAACTAGGTAACTCCCACCTAGGTAATGTCACTGCATTCGGCTGAGCTATGTTGTGATTATCCATATTCGGAATAGATAGTAAGCCTGCTCCCACATTCGGAACCTTCTGAGCTCTCTCCAACACTCCCAATCTCTGCAAATTTAAACCAAATGTTCCTTGAAGTCCAGTTTGAGCATGATGTACTTCCTCTTGTGAATTCAGCAGATCCGCTAGCAATTCATCATGCCTTGTTAGCTTATCTTTTGTAAGCTTCCAGCGTGTACCCTCAGCCATCACACAGGTTCGAAGGGTCGGATACCAACTGTTATGACCTTAATAGGATCACAAATTCAATTTACGATTTGAATTGGAAATCACAGAAAAACCAAACCAACTTTATTGATAATCGAAAGTCTCAATTACACGAAACAAAGTATCAACTAAAAACTTTAACCTCCATAGAAAATCTATAAATGAGAAATGAAGAAGAAAGGTGAGAACGAGAAGAAGTATAGAGAAAAGAAAAAGATAAGAAGAGAAACAGAGAAGCAGAAAGGAAAGAAGCGTGACTTTTCCAAAATTAGTTACCCTTCTCTCTCCTCTAACAACTATTATATAACCACCTTCAGTCTACGTGGCGTCATCCTCACCATTGCTTCCAATAAAATCCTAGTCGTTCCTTTCTAACGTCAGTTACTTCTTCCAAATTCATGACTACTGAGCCTTGGTTCGATATCGAAATCCCCACCTCTCCTAATTTTCCTACCTGATCTTCACTTCATCAAGCATATCTAGAAATTACCTCCCTCGTATTCCACAATCTGAGCAAGCGGTAAAATGCCCTTACTCTTGGGGAAACACTCAGGCCTGGCCGCAGGAACACTAAGGACTGACTTTAATAGATAAGAAATAGTAAACATAATAAAAGCCTAACTTACTTTAAATTCCATCTAAATGCAACACTATTAATCCCATAAATAGAGTAAAATTGACTAGTATTCTACGATTTTCCACCACATCAGATAACCCATTCCCAATTAACTATTGAAATCTTAAATTCAACTCATAAAAAACCCTAATAAACATCAACTTCCATCAAAAAATTGAAATAACAAAAAAAATCAAAAACCTCATGAAGCAAAAATTTTAACAGATCTAAAAAGGTTTTTCACCTACATAAAGCTATCTTTTCGACAAAACCCCCCTCTCCCCTCCCCCTCCCAGCCAACACTGTGTCGCCCCCTCTTCCAATTTTCTGAACCAACATCTTCCACGTTTTTTCTTTTATTCTTTAATTTATACATTCTTATTGTATTATATCTGCCAGTCAATCGAGTCACTTCCCTAACCTGGTCACCAAGTTCGAGAATTGCCTTACATACAATTTATGTTTCATTTTAGGACAAAAATATCACTCAATTACATTATTTTTCTCCAAATATTTTGACACTTTTGAATCCATCCCTCTCTCATAATTAGCATTCATCTAAATTTTTTTTAAATCATAGACTATTTAAAATTCAATTGAACTATTTAACTAAAATAATTATCATAATTGTTTAATTTATTTTAATCTATTAAGAATAATTTTTTAATACTTAAAATCTTTTATCTAATTAATGTTGGTTATTTTTTTTATTTTTATATGAAATAATTTTTAAAATGTACTATAATTTTATCAATTTTGAATACGTAAAAACACATACGTTTCACAAAAATCTTGATATACAAATCACGCAATACGCTACTTTACATCAATTAATCATACGATTGTTAATAATTAAATAATTTAAAGATCATTAAGCCATTACAATAATCTTAACGGTATATTTTGCAATCATTCTTCCGATTTATTTTTTTTTGAAAACAAAAGCAAGAATAATATTATATTTTTTATCCATTGAATACTAAATACCTCAAAAGTCTCCTTAAATTCTAGATGATATTCCCTGTCATTAAATAATCATTTTGAAAAAATACTAGACCTATTTAATTCATCAAACTTATGTCTCTAAATAAATATATAAGAGAATTTATGAAAGACTATAAGAAAAATAATTTAAGAACTCTAGTAACTTTTTATATTGTCGCCAAACAAAATTCAATGGAAAAATGTATGTGTGGACTTATTACCTAATATTTTTAAAATTGCTAACTAATTTATTTGAAAATTTTAAACAATTTTTCAAATAAAGGTATTTAGATATATTTGTAAGGTCGACAAAAAAATTGTTAAGAAAGAGAAAATTATTATTTGATTTTTAATTTTAATTTTATTTTTATTCTTTTTATTCTATGTTTATCTGATTTATAACTTTTTATACAATTAACATCAGAAATAAACTAATAATTAATTGAATTTACTTATTTATCAGTAATATAGCATATTATATGAGATTAATATACTGATATAGGTTAAATTTTATTTTCTATAAATATTATTCACTTAGTACTTTCTTTTAGAAAAGATATTGTAGTATATATGATTTCAAAGCACCCAAATAATTTTTTTTACTAAGTATGGACCTTTAATATTAGTGTTATATATCATTTATAATTATTGAAGTAAATTAACGTTCATGATGATGTGTATATCATACATATTTAATACAATCCATATGGGTTTATAATTATTTAACATTAATGATATTATAGTATGTTTTAAACCTTTTCATAACATAAAAAATAAAAGTTAAATTATGATAAAAGATTTGAAAGTAGAAAATTTATCGTATAATAACTAAAAATTAAAAAACACTTACGATCATTATTTTAGTTAAATGAGTTTAATGAATTAAATTAGTCTATTATAAAAAAAAAAAACTTCAATGACATGTCATGTCAACTAGGAGAGAGTGATGCTTTGGATATGTTAAGTATATTTGAATGAAAATAATGATAGTTGGGTGATATTTTGGTCCAAAATGAAATATAAATGATATTTTAAGGCAATTCCCTTAACTTGGGTGACCATTTGGGGAATTGACTCAAAATCTCTACGAGAGTTCTCTAATTCGGAGGAGAAGTATTAGTTTTTTTTATTTAAGGCAAACTAAATCTTTTGTGAATTTATTTTTTTTGGCCAATCAGAAATTGGAGGGAGAACATAATATTTAGGTGGAAACATGATAATTTAGTGAAATGTTTTAAATATTTTCCAAATAAATAAGGTTACACTTATAAGGTGTTGTTTCTAGAACTATAAAAATAGCATGCTTAAAAGTGTAGTCATATGACTAAATAGGTGTTGTCAATTATATGATATTTGACAACATTTATCAAGTGTAGCCTATACTATTAAAGAGAACGTTTTACAAGTGTTGCCAATAATATCGTTGTCAAAAGCTAAAAACTAAAGCTACACTTTAAAAGTGTACCCAAAAATATTTTAGGCAACACTTTATAAGTGATGTCTAGATTTAGTGTTGCCTTAGGACTAAATGATGTCGTGTAATGGGCTAATTTAACACATTAAGTCCCTAGTTTTCTGTCAGATTCTTGATTCCCTTAATATTGTTTAGAACAAGGGTTTCTTAAATGTTAGTAATTGGGGGTTTAGTTGTCAGAATGATCCAAGTCAGATTATCATGAATTTTGTATAGTTTTATGTATGTTCTTTCATAAATTTAGTACCCTATCTATGTAGTTCTCTTAGTTCATGAATTACACATGCTAGGTCAGTTATTTTAGATATATACTATTGACATCCAATTTTGACCCTCGACGATATGAATTAATTAGCGAGTTTCTTAATTCTTAACGATTTCAAAATAATTAGTTTTTATAAGGTTTAAAAAAAATTATAATTATTTTACATTTGCCTTATCAGTTTTATTATTCTTAGATAATATATATGTTTTACGTAATTATGTATACGATTAGTTTATTTCATGAGTATTAAAAAATCGACTAAAAATGTTTGTTTTGTATGAATATATAATTAATTATTTTAGTTTTATAATAGCTTATATTTCAAATTATTTAGTTTATATATAAGTTAAATATTATATTTTGTTGGAATTAAGAAACTCGTTAGTTAATTATAAATTTGTCTTCCTTAATTTATTTATTTATCCGAATTCCCTAAACCTTTTTTGAACAAATCATAATGGCCCCTTTTGCTATCAGCGGCCACTTCTTAGTATTCCCAATCCTAAGAATTTTGGCAGCCCATCCATTCTCCTCTCCTCCCAAAATCAGCCGAAGCCCAATTCTTAAAAAACAACTATACAACATTACAATACCCAACAACGTACAAACGATTCAAAAATAATACCAGCTGACCCTACATCGTTTCTTCTTCTTCTGCGTTCAACAAAGACCAAAATGATCTAGCAACCCAGAAAACTCAACCGGAGTCCAGCAAAGCACCAAGATGGCACCTCCGCGTTTTGGGCCCATTAGAAGCCCACACTGTGTCTACTTGCCCTATTTGCCAACAAATAGAAAATCATGCTTAAGTGTTAATTGAAGGATGTATATGTGTTTTTTAAAAAAATTATTGTCTATGAAGATGGGCGTTAACTAAACTTTGTCTGCTATTTTTGTAGGATGGATTCAAACATGAACCTCTAAAACCAAGAATGGTTACTGTCCCCGATCCTTCGTCAAAGTATGGTGGAGATTCGTGAATAATGATGACAAGATGATACTTCAGAATCACATAGGCTATCTGTCGTCACTTAATATGGAATTAAGGCTTGACCTACTTTAATCGAAACAATAATAAAATTCTGGGATAGTGAAAATATGAATTTTGTATAGTTTTTGTATGTTCTTTCATAAACAAGAGAAAATGTCAGCTAGATAAAGATCTTCTAAATCCCAAAATATGGGATTTCGCCAAAATCAAAGAAATATTGACACTAGTCAAAGATGAGTGTATGGATAAGCTTCTCGGTCCAAACACCCCTTTCAAAAAATGTATAATTGATTTGGATGTAAGAGGGCTTACGATAAATTTAAAGAGGAGTTCGTATCAAAAGAAAAATGTTCGTTTGCACTATGCTTACTTGGAACGATGGTTTTTCCTCAAGGTTCAAAATACACCGTTCATCCAAGTGTAGTAATGGTCACTCATTCCATCTTCTATGGAGTGGACTACAAATCATCGACCAAATACTATACCTTAGCGCCTATTATCTTGGCTTACACTATAAGCGTTAGACAAAGTCCAAAGCCCGGAGAACGTTTCTTTCAGGGTGTAATTTTTATAGCTTCAATGGGGTATGATGCACATCTTTCAAGACTCATATTCGAAGAACAGATCCCTTAAGGCGGTCAGACGGGCTACATGGTCATGACTAGTGGTTGAACCTCAATCGTTGAACACAATTGGAGAAGAAATTTTTTGGTATCCGAAACTTCGAGGGTTAAGGGAAGAGGATGTATAGTGGTCGATCGACAGTCTGGTGGTGAAAAAAAACATGGTAATTCGAACAGAAAAGCTTCCTTACTTTGTATTTACTGGTTTAAGAGGCACTAGACCGTATGCTTCCCATCGAGTCCTAAGGCAACTAGGAGGGAGACAAGAGCGTAGACATGAGGATATTTGCAACTGAACACCAAAATGGACGAGTCACATTTGCTGAAGACATACGTAGAATGTGGAGGTCTCGAATAGTATTGAGTGAGCATGTACCAAACAGGTATTATATAGAGTGTTCTAAAGAGTACAAGGAATGGTTGAAAAAGAGCCTCGCTTGAACTATTGTGTCTTGTCCGGACGTTCCTCACATTATTGCAGATGATGGAGCCAAAAATCAAGTCCAACTTTATCGACTTCAAGAAAAGTTTGATATGAATTGAATTAGAGCATGAACACCAACATTCAGAGATGCCAAAGTTGTACCTCAATTGAAACAAGAGCTACGAAGGTCCAGACAATGTATGTCAGAGTTAGATGATAGTATGGAACAACAGATCCAGTCGGTAGAAAGGTTCAGACATAAAGAAAGGCCTCGATTGGAGAGAGACACCTATGGGAAAACATATATGCCATGTGGGAAGAGGTCAACATCGTCAAGAGGGACAGAATTGGTGAAGGATCAGCGTAGTTTTGAAGTTATTATCATCCCTTGTGTGGGACTGCTTTATTTGTACTTTGTTTGGTAATTTTTCTTTTGAACAATTTCCTTGTTTTATGTTTATCAGAGATTTTGAATGCTATTAATGAAATATTTTGGGGATAATGAATTGGTTTAAAATAACATATACATCCTTCAATTCGTTAGGCTCACCCTTGGCATAAAAGGGTCACAAGCATGTTTAGGACGTGATATATGTGTATTTAACTGTGTATGTGACATATTGTTTTGAATGATGGCATCGTTAACTTACTCTTTTCCAGATATTTTCAAAAAAAATATACACGTCACTATTACAAAATGTCCGACCAAAATTCCAAAATCTTACGTTTTTTAACAAAAAAAAAATCTCATCTCCAAATCCTAAACATTACTCTATTGTCTCAAGAAAGGTAAATCATCGCTATGGATAAAGGCAATAATACCTAGACTGAACTAACCGAAGAGGAAATGATCGACATACGGAGGCAGCGCAGGAAACACCTATATAAAATATTGTTTCCTCCCGAGGGCCTCAAGTTGGAGAGCATTAAAGAAATTAATGAGGAAGCGATTGACCGCAAACCTTCTCTTGAAGGACGTCTGGCAGAAAAAGACCAGAAAGTCACTCTCGAAGCATATCCAAAGAATACCGAATAGGGGCGGAAGCCATTCCGTGCGCCCTTATTTTTAGCACTATAAGTTTAGGCGTATCTTTAGGCCCTTCGAAAGAGCATCCTCCAAGGTTTGGATCAGGGTACATTCGCATGACCTGTGAGTGTCATCCTAACCAAAAGGGCACACAATAGAGGAGTGCATAGAGTTTAAGAATGCGGTTAGCCATTTGCTTGATATGGAAAATATTACAAATAGTTGGGGTAATGACGTCATCATTGCATGTGATGAACCAAGGCTCGACACACCGGTTACTGAAAAGAATAAATTATATCGATGCTCCTTCACACCTTTCAACAAAACAATGTTGGAGGTCCATCCAGAATTGGTTCAAAATGGAGTCTTTACCCCTCTCTATAAGGACGTGGTATTGTTATATTCCCTTTGGTTCAAAGTTCAGAAATGTTGCCCCTACCATAGGGCCACTGATCATAGCATTTAAAAGTGCCTTGCATTCTGCCACGACATGGAATACCTCATTAGCATAGGAAATATTTGAGTCAAGTCTGTTCCCCATGGCTGATGTGACGTTGAGGAGAAGAAGGGTTTAGATGGAGCCACCTTTATCTTTGAAAGCTTTTTGTTTGTTTTTCAATTCCCCTATAATCATCTAGAATGAATGAAAACAATTAGTTCTTTTGTACCCGAACTACGTAGGGCCTAAATTCTCATTGTGAGATATGTAGGCAGCCTTTCAAGGCTCGGCCCAATCTTTCAAAATTTTCATTCCCCAAATTTCTTCACTCTACAAGGGAATATGAGGCGCAGATCATCGTACTCAAAATAGCAATATCGAAACCTCGGTCACATGATGTAGACTTCTGATATTACAGAGTTAAAGACAGACTCCTGGCTTGTTCCAAAATCAGTTCTCCCTTTACTCGTCGGTCGGCATGTCCTCAAACAAAGCACATTTTGTGTGTTTACATCCTATCTATGTGGTATTTTGTGTTACGTATTTCAAACTCAAACTAACAAATTTTCCTTTAAGTTGTTTTCCTCCACATGTACTTATAAACTTGATTGTGTCGATTAAGTTGGCTGATCACCCTACTTCACTAGACCTAAAGGGCCTGTCGATTCCTTTCCCGGCCAAAGTTCAGATAAAGGGAAAGCAGTAATGGGGGACAACAACAAAGAGATCAATCTTACTAATGCTGCTTTTTAGCCGAAGTTTGAGAGGGAAAGCTTTGGAATGGCTTACATCTCACAGGACTAGACAGTGGCCCAACTGGAATGCCTTGGCTAAGGACTTCACCAAACGACTTGCTTTCAATGTAGAGATCTTCCTTGATTGTTATTACTTAGAGAAGATGAAATAGAAGTCCAATGAAAGCTTCAAAGATATTTCATATTGAAGGTGAAAGGAGGCATCAAGAGTTCGACCTCCGATGTCTGAAAAAGAAATTCTTAAAGTGTTTGGGTGCGGGTTCAAGAACCCAAATATTATGACAGACTCATGCTGCTCATTGGAGAAATTTTTTTTGAGATAGTCAAGGTAGGTGAGACTACTGAGGATTGTTTGAAAACCGAGAATATTGCTTCGTGTTGCCGCTTTGCCCGGATCCTCAGGTTTGTTAAAAAAGAAAAGAGAGCACGTGTTAGTTGCTTCTTACGAGGGGAAGAAAACCCCGAGAAGATCATCATCGTACCGAGGTCGTTCTCGACCTTCACAGAGTTCTCACTTGGCTTGTTATACACAAGCCGATTATCAAAATGTTCCCTCTCCAAAATACCAAAATACCCCTCCCCTAAGCTATCAAAATATTCCCTCTTCTGTTTATCACGCCACCACCCATATTTTGTTTTTTTTTTGTTTTTTTTTACCAAATCTCCACTAGCTTACCAAACTCCATCTCCTCATTACCAAAGCGCTGCCCCTAACTACGCCAACTTGTAGTTAAATTTTTGGGCGCCTCCCCAAGTATACCAAGCTCTTGTATACCAAAATACCCCCACGAACTACCAACCTTCATTACCAAACACCAAACTAATCCATATCCCAGATATCAATCTCCCCGTCCTAATGTCTAAAATTGTCGTTAGATGCCTCCTTCTTAAGGCAAATATGATCCCCTTTGTCCCAGATTTGATAAAAATCACACCATAACTTTTACAGCACTTGTCGAAAGCCGAATAAAGTTGTACGAGCGATTCACAACTATATAACATGGATTTCAAAGTTGAATAATAATAATAGTAACTAGAATTACAGATATATAGGTTTATGAGCTCGAATAAGTAAGGGAATCACATTTCACAGGAAAAGAAATCTCAAAAAAGAATTTAAACTCATATCAGCAATACTAGGAACCTTCTCTAACTACATGATCTATAAACATTAAACTTCTAAAGCAGTTATAATCCAAAACATAAATAACATATAAGGAAACATTCAGTAGAAAAGGATACATTAATATTTACAAATTAAGAAAACATAACCTGCCTTCAACCGACTTTAACAAATAAGACAACAACATAAATTGAAATTAAACTAATAGAAAAGAAAAAGAAAGAGTTACCTAGCTCTGAGTAGCGAACCGAACAACGTATTTTAATAGAAACGATTCCACCTCTTCAACTCAAACAGCCACAAAACTTTAAATTATTGAAATAAGAAGTCCCAAACATTAAAGGGGTACTACTCTCGAGTCCAAAAACCTTGCTTGAACAGTGAGGAGAGGGTCTATTAATAGAACCCAAAACCTCCAAATTCTGTGAATACTTTCTATGTGAGAGAAGCCAATTTTTTAAAAATTTTCTTAGAGGCTCAAACTCCAGTGAGCTGGAATCATACAAATATGAAATGAAATTCAAAAGAAACAATGAAATTTTACATGACCATGGGTAAATATTACTTTCTATCTAGGTAAATATTGCTAGAGTTGTGCTTCTGCTGCTGAAAACGAAGGAAAATGGAAAAGGTATGGGTTCTTTAAGATGACAATGGGCAGGATTTTCGGATCAATAGTTAGTTGTGCTGAGGCTTTTGGGCAAAAATTTAAGCTAATGGATCACTGAATTGAAAGTTGAAGACCTTGGTCCTTTGACCCTTTCTTAAATAAATCGCAAGAGAAATAAATTACGTATTTAATTAACTATTGAACTTCTTAACTTGTAACCAATAAAATAATTATTTATAGAAAAAATTATTATTTTGAATTAAAGAGAGTAGTTATGTACTCCGATGATCTTTCAAGGAAATAAAATACACACTTAGTTATAGTTAGTTTCAGATATAGTTAGTTTCAGCTTTAGTACTTAAGTTTGACTTTTCCGATTGTTATTAAACTTTTAGTTTTCATTTATTCAAATTTAGTATGGGGTATTCCCCATTATTTAATATTATCTTATGATTAGTTTCCGCACAGTAATTCTTTAATTTAGTTTAATGTAGTATGTTTATGATATATCTCCAGGGTTGGTTTGGGGTAACTTTTCCGATGTCCACGTCCTAGGGGTAGATTTGGGGCGTGACAAACAAAGTGATTGGTGAAACTTGAAGAACGCTTGAAAACCTAGCTATATAATCTTGGATCCTTTATCTAATGCTTGGAAGAATTAATGAGAGTAATAAGGTTCATTAATATACTTTAGAACCTTCTTCAGTGTAAAGAGCTAGG
>JAKWJA010001586.1:0-16817 GCA_027704765.1 Solanum habrochaites | reverse complement strand
GATGGACACCATTTCAGGAACCTATGGTAGGAGGTATAGTCTCCAGATGGTGGTTTGAGTTTTGGATAGTCATCCATTTGGGTCAGAGCTCATCTGAGGCCTTAGAGAAGGTCAGGGTGATTAGGGACAGGTGGCTAATGCTTCAGTCGGTAGAAGTCTTATTGCAGTTAATAGAAAACAAACCTCTAGAGTTTGATGTTGGTGACCAGGTCTATTTGAAGATCAACTATGAATGGTTGAGAGGTTTGTAGGGAATGGGGTTGAGGTACGAGGTATGTTGGGCCATTATTGAGAATATAGTGTGTGGGAGAGATTGGCTATTGGTTTGAATTGCGTGCGGGAACTCGATTCTTGTTTCATCCATTCTTTCCATGTCTCTCTGTTGAAAAGTTCCTAGGGATTAGCATCGATTCTACCTGTTGAAGGTTGGGGGTGATGGAAATGTCGTCGAGGAAATACCTGCAAGATGTAAGGACCAGGACAGGTCAAAGAAGGTGAGGAACAAAGAGATTGACCACAGGCAAAGGTATTGTGGAGGAATCATCTTATTTCATGAGGGTGTAAGGGGGGGCCGAGGCCCGAATACGAGGATATGCTACCCTCGTTTTTCAGATCTTGAGGTTAGACTTCCTACTCTTATGTCTAAGTGTTTTCCTTAGACTCCATTAGTTGTTTTGCTATTGCTTGATTGTTATAGAGACTATGTATTTGATCTGATTGTTCAGTATGCGAACTAGTTAGTAATGTCATTGGGGCCGAAGTTTCCTGGTGGGGGAGGATATGTAACAACCTAACAAAATGGCTAGACTAATAATGCTTAATGTGTTTAGAATGCCTAATATTAGGACCATGGTTTACACGGATTGAGCGCGTAAAAGCAGACCTCTAAAGCCTTACTGAAGCTAATCCAAAATAACTTGTGGAGTAGTTAAGACTGGAAATTTTGGTTCCATCCTTGTAGGGATTCTCAAATACGAAGATTTACTCAAGGAAATCTTTACCAGGACTTAATAGAGGGAAAATATTGAGGGTCTAGGGGTAAAATGGTCTTTTCCAGGAACAGGGTAGTATATTAATTACCCGAACTCATATAAGTATTATTAATATTAAGGTGGAGGCTATTTTGGGAGAGAGGGCGACACAATTGGATCTTAGAGTGAAGTCTTGCTTCCACTGCCGAGTTCAAAACCTAGGTGGAAAGGCAATTGAATTAAGTTTGATTTGAACTTAAGTTGGTAAAAATTAATATAATTAATTACTATTTATTATTATTAGATGATTAAAAAAAAGGAAATCAGATTTTTGATCAGTTAATCAAATACTATTTGGATATGTCATAAACTACCACTACTAAGCCTAATTAAAACTCCCCTCTCTCACGTCTTATCTCCCAATCCATGACCAGATCATTCCTCTATTTCCTCCTTTACTTCTTGTTTCCACAAATACACTTCAATAACAAAAAGATTAACCCAAGTTCACTTCACACTTGAAGAACTCACCACGAAAGATAAAAAACAAAACAACGAAATCACTACGTACGCAAAAGCGAAGGTTGCCCAATCAAAGCGGAGGCTGGTGATGTAACTTTCGGTATTGGACCTATGTTTGGGGGAGTTCTTTGGGCAGCACGTCGTCGAGTGTGAACGTCAAAAAGGTATGGGTTCTCTTCCACTCGTCGGTCCCTTTCCCCAAGACTCCTATAGGTTCAAACGAAACTAATTCTTGAAAACTAGGGTTGGTTCCACCGTTGCATGTCCCTTCACTATGCTCCCATTGAACTCATAGGTGGTATGTTTCTGGTAGATAATTAGGTATGGAAACGTGTTTTCGTGATGATTATGTGTTTATATGGTCTGTTCGGAGACTTATGTTGACTTATGTGAAAGGCTTTCTCGAAAAATGTAACTATGGTTGTGTTTGCGGTGTGTTGCCGTGGCTTGGTCATGGTTTAGACACTGAAAATGGCAATGTGATTTCTGTGGATCTTACATGTACAAATTGGGTATGACCTCGCGATGTTCGCACCCCCATATAAGTTGAAATGGGCTGATTTTGTGATAATCTCTTGGCTAAATGAATTTGTGAAAATGAACCTAAGAAAGTATTTAAATGATCTCGAATTTACCCTATGAATTTACGTATAAATGTGTGTATTGAAAGCGAGCGTGAAAAAAAACGCTGACACACTTAAATAAAAATAGTTTCCAGCAACTGTAAGATTGGTTTCGGCTAAAACATGGATGAAAATAATCTGAACTTATAAATAATGTAAATTAGGTGTAGGTTCATTGCACGCCTCGAACCCGAGACTTTACACACGTAGAAAAACAGTTATAAAACCGAAATAAAGGGCATGGAGTTATAAGGGGATTCCAAACTTGGGTTCTTCGGGCAAGCAAATAATGTATGAAATAAGAAATGCAGAGGAGTGGTAGTTTGAAAACTCAACAAACCTCTCGATCAAACTTTAAGAAAGAATAACTGAAAACAAAAGGAAATGTGACGTGGGAATCCAATCACGACGCTAGGCAGGAAAAGGGAGCATAAAAATAAAATCAAATTGAGGCAGTGGCGAGTTGATCCAACACCCTCATGGATAACTCAAAAAAAGAAGTCAAGGAAATACAGAAAATAAAAAAAAAATTAAAGGGCGCACTGGGTTCGATCCCACCAAACCCCTCGACCAAGAGAAGTAGAAATTTCAAAAAGAAAGCTAAATGAACAGGCAACGAAGGGTGTTGGGGCTCGAGTCTTGGGGCCCCAACCGTGTGGACAAAGAAGAAAATAAGGAAAATGTAAGTGTTGGTCAGGGAATTTCGAAAGGGTATCCCTTGCCCAAAGTTCGCGTATTGAGACCACATAAGTTCATCTGTGAATAAATGTTCAACCATAATGGCCACATAGATTCGAATGAAGATCTTGACATTACATACCAAGATGCATAAAGTCTTGTACTACATATCTTAAGGAAGATATGAATCACTAAACGAATTATGGTTACGCCCCTCATGGCTGTAGTATAGAACCCATAAGTCGACCATACGTTAGAGAGTAAGTGAAGCTAATTGTTATGTGTAAGGGAAATTGATTTGATATGAACAATTGAAATGAGTGAAATCCTTAATAGTGTTAAATAAGAAGAGTGAAAACAAAGTAAATGGCCAAGGATCGGGGCATTCGATGGAAATTGAACATATCACGTAAAAAGGGGTGAGTATTATGAAAGCAATGTGCTAATACTAATGATTGTGGTGACATCATTGATAATGAGGCTAATGTAAAAAGATGAGAGCAATCTCAAATGAGCCTAAGTAAAAATGTTACCAAAAAAGTACTCACTCATGAGAGCGATAAAGTTAATCAAGGGACCGTCTCGAGAATATCTAATGAAAGATTGAGATTAAACAACTTAATACTAATGTGAGTGAGAAATCAGATTATTGCGATTTGAGTCCTCATACTAGAATACATCTTCCATGACGTATGAGTTGAATGTAATGGAACTTTAGATTGAGCACTGATAGACTAGCTATGAGTGGTGATGCCTTCTCTCTGGAAGGGCGGAGGTTCACGTAACTCTCATAAGATAAGACTGTAAGGTATTTCGGGTATTGCTATCCTTATATCTCCTAGACTTTTGACCTATACTTCCAATATAGGGATCTGGCTGGGTTCAATTCACATGTACTCTAGCATGTTTTGTATCACTTTGGCCGATGATTACACCTTTTTTCGGTGTAGGGGAGACACTGGATTTCATGATGCTCACATTATCTATGTTGGTTAAAGTTAAAGTTCCCAACGAATGAATGAGGCCAGCCTCAAAGATGCACATAATGAAATGAATGATACCAAAAGTGTTAGGACAGGATAATCAAGAGGTGAGCCAGACTTAAGTAATGGCACTAGGTCATTCTTGATCATTGCACAGTGAAACCGATGAAAGTCTTAAAATTCATCCTAGGTATAGTAGGTGTTAACACTATCCTATGAATGAAATGAAATGAAGTACGTATGAATGAATGAAGCAGACTCTGTGTTTGCTAAAGAAGGTTCCTAGTTGAGGTCCCATATGTTGAGCCCTAATTTTGGGTAGTCTTAATGTCAAGTCCATGATTCCAAGGGTTCTCCTTATGTGGCAACCCATTTATTGAAAGCTTCCCAAGTTGATATTTACTTTTTACTTAATCATGTTGCTATCTTTTCTTGTGTGACACCATATGTGACTATGAGGTTTGCTATTCTTTCGGACATGTTGTTATATCATTATTCTTCCTCTTCTTTCATTGTTAATTCTATTGTGGGTAAGAGGGCGATACGGCTAAGGTCCTCGTATCGCATTAGGATTTAGATGACTTGATGAACATGGTAACAGTTGATATGTTAGATTTTGATGTTATACTTGGTATGGATTGGTTCTACTCATGTTATGTTTCTATTGATTATAGTAGTCAAGTTTTAGTTCCTGAATAAGCCTAATCTAAAGTGGAAAGGGGGAATATCTATGCCTAAGGGTAAGTTTGTCTCTGGTCTTAAAGCTAGAAAAATGATTGGTAAGGGATGCATTCACCATCAATTTATAGAGAGGATTTCAAATTTCGTAACCCATACTCTTGAGTCGTTCTACGTGATTAAATATTTTCCGTACCTAAAGAAATATAAACTATATTGACCTTCTCCCACAGATACAACCTATCATTATTCCTTTTTATTGAATGGCTCCAGCAAAACATAAGCAATTGAAACATTTGTTGGATAAGGGCTTCTCTGACCCAAAATCTCTGCATGGAGTTCTTTAGTATTGTTTGTAAGAAAGAAGGATGATTTTCTTTGTGTGTTTATAGACTATTGGAAGTTAAACAAGTTTACCATTATGAATAAGTATCCTCTTTCAATGATAGATATTTTTTCTTTTACCAACATCAGGAGTGAGTTATTTTTCCACGATTGACCTTCGGTCGAGCTATCACCAATTAAGGGTAAGGGAAGATGACAGTCCAAAGACGGCATGTCGAACTCGGTATGATCATATTGCGTTTTGTCTGAGTTTTTTATTTGCCTAATGATCCAGAATGTTTATAGATTTGATGAATGGGTTTTTAGACAATATGTGAATATTGTGATTGTATCATGATGATATATTAATTTCTTTTAGAAAGAAAGGATGATGAAATTGACCATTTTAGGATGTGTAGCAAATCTCAAGAACCAACATAATGTTTGCAACGTTTAGAGAAATTGTGAGTTTTGGGTAAGGTCCTTTACTTTATTCATGTGGTGCATTATTAGTGTACACCAGTAAGGGTATTCAAGTAGATCATAAGAAAAAGGATGCGGTTAAAGTTGACCTAGACTTATATCACCTTCAAAAATTGATAAATTCTTGGGTTCAGTTGGTTACTACAAATGGTTCATTGAAGTGTTTTCTTCTATTGCTTCTTCATTAACAACATTAAATCAAAAAAGGCTAAGTTCTCATGGTCCAAAGCATGTGAAAGTAGTTTTCAGGAAGTGAATAGTAGGGTTACTTCCTCTTTAGTGTTGACCTTACTGAAAAGGATAGATGGTTTTTTTCATTGTGATACATCGAGAATTGGGATCAGATGTGTATTTATGCAAAAAAGGAAAGTTATTGCCATGTTTTACAAAAGCGTTACGATTGATGAAGAAGAATGTATTATCACCCATTGAACTTGATGACTAGCGGTGGTGGTGTTGCCTTAATGGATTTAGAGGCATTGATTTTGTATGTTGTCTATGATAGATTACATTGTTTACCAACCACATGAGATTTGCGAATGTTTTAAGCCACAAAGGATTTAAACTCCGCCCCCAAAGGAAGATGGCTTGATCTACTAAAAGATTATGATATTTGTGTTCTCTGTTACCCAGTAAAGAAAATATGGTGGTTGATTTCTTTCGTTTGTAATCTATGGGCAATGTTACTCATATCGAGGATGATAAGAAGAATATAGTTTGACATGTTCATTATTGTGTGCGGTTGATGTGATTAGTGTTGGGGACACTACCAAAGGGGCGGGGTTTACGGTTCAGAAATAGGTGGGGGGAGAAATCGGTTTTGTGCTGGATATGAAAGACAAGCAAGGTCATGATATAACTCTTGTTGAATTGAAGGAAGTGGTGCTTTAAAAGTTCATACATTCTTTCTCCAAATGGGGATATGGGATACTAGATATGCAAGAGTAGTTCTGTCCTATATTAGTGGACTTGAGCGGCAGTATCTTGTCCAGAACCATTATTTCTCGATATATTTATTCTACCTAGAGTCACAATATGTACGTGTTATTGTGCGGCAAGACTTACTGGATGGGAATGGGATTTGTTCACGAACCCAAAGACACCCTAGAATAGGGCATCCTTCAAGTCGCCACACGACGTGTTTGACCTCTCGGAGGTCTTGCACAAGCCCTTAGACATCATTCATTGCATATATGTATATGAAATGTTGTGCGGATATAAAAATTTTCACAATAAAGGAACCAAAGTTCAAAATCTCTTTCACAAAAAACATAGGAAAACCTAAGTCTCTTTAACACACGAATATCTTCGGTCACGGCCCATACATCAAAGAAATAGAAAATATCAAAGTCTAATACAATGTTGTTTGATAAAAAGAGGCTATAACTAGCTATTGGCCTCTAATCAATTGAGTACAAAGACAAGAACATGCTTCAAAGAGATGCCTTCCAAGACATTCTCAAATTTCTCCTTTTTTTTAGTTCACCCCAAAATTGCCACCTAACACCAGTTAGATGATAAGAGCCAATCCTAGGGACACTTAGTACATTTGAATGCACTAAGTATGGTGATATGCAATAAAACCATTCTAAAAAGACATTTGTTTTAAAGTATGTTTTCATGCTCTTTTTGGGAAAACCTCATATAACAAGTATAAGAACCCACTTACAAGTCAACATTCAAACATATAAGACATATTATAAGCAATCTATAATATAGAATTAACATCATTTCAAACCACATAGTATATAACCAGCCTACCAAAGGTTATCCTAAGACTTACTAAGTAAGAAAAGAAGAGACTGCACATACACCCTCTTCAAGCTCACCTAAATAATCATTAAGACTACCTAGGATTAGATTATTCCCTTTTTGTTGATTACACTCTATACCCAACGTTAGTCTAAGAATCACTTGAGTAAGACGTGGAGTGACCGCCCATACACCCTCTCCAAGCCTACCTAAGAATCCTTAAAGCTACCCTATATAGGCATCTTTTTTGTTCAACATACATTAACTTAAGTCATAATCACTCATTAAGTAAAGTAAGATACAATTAAGCATTTAGAGGACTTCACATAATGGTATTGATAGACCTAGAGAAAACCACATCAGCTCAATTCCAAATCGTGTACTGCGCACTGTACGATAAAGTCCCATTACAGCTGACCTAAAAAAACATGTTGTAGAACTTCTCCAACTGAAATGCATACCGCATGATGAGAATAGGCATTAACCCACATAGACCATACTAGCTAGGCATGGAATCTGGAGTCCACCCTACTCCGATGGAGGGTGTTCTAAATGCCAGGATATAACAAGGACATATCCATGTAGGCATATGGTTAAGGAATATCAAGGGTTTCTTTGTACTCTAGTCTCTTTCTCAAGTAGATCCACTACCACAAGCATATTCTCTCGTTGCTAGCCATGTACTCATAGAGTAAGTTCAATCACAATACAAAGGATGGGTCCGCTATGGGCGCCACTCAATGGTCAATAAGGATAGCTCAATAACTTTCTTAGAGATGGTTTCATGTTGTTCCAACCAACCTATTCCTAAGTCCATCATTAGTACAAGAAGGATACCATTACAGCGTTCAACTTCAAGGATATCATAACTTTTTTTCTATATTGAAGGTGCTAAGTTATTGAACTTCTTTACATGTTCAAGGTCACTTACTAGTAATACATAAAGGGGTAATATCTTAGGTCTACCGATCCAAGACTTTCATTCGACATTCATTCATACACATTCATGACAAAGTTGCTTAAGCCTACTAAGTAAAGATGTTCATATTCATAATCTTCATGTATCAAGTAGAGGAACATTGGTCTACCAAAAAAAGACACACACATCATCATCTTATCACATGTACAATAACATTAAAGTAGCACATAGGGACAACAAAAGTCTACTACAAGTCACCCAATTCATTCCTATAGAAACATCAACATACTTCATGATAAGACTTATACTTCAATCCCATATATACACCTATATCACATAACCCTTTACATTACTCAACTATACAAGCTATAATATGATATAAACATAACTCATATATAAATGCTGACAAGGCCATATTCATCACAATTATAACACATAAGCACCACTATTGTTAGTGGACCATACCAATAAACACAATTCAATACATATACTACACAATACAGAAGAGATTAGGTCATCTTACCACCATTCCATCATCAACACCGTTAATCCTTAGCTTTCTCGATCAATTCACTTCAAAAAGTCTCTTAAAACTAGTCCTATAATGAGATACACACAATTACAATACATCAATCACATCACCATGAGATCCTCCTACCAAAGGTGATTCTAAGGTTCACTAGAGTGAGTTGTGAAGCGATCGACCATACGATCCCTTTCACACACACTTAAGAGATCCTATATACTACCTAGGATAAGATCATTCTAAATTAATACAATAGTATACATATAATATTACATTATCCCTTCCAAAGGTTATCAAATGACTTACTTAGTAAATAGAGAAGATAAAGTCCATGATTGGCCTCTTAAATATTACTTAAATAATCCTTAAGACTATCTATGTTTGGATTATGTTTACATAATCAACTATTTTCCCTAACTAGATTCATTCGTAAGACTTATCTAGTTAAGATACGAAGTGACCATTCCTATACCTCTTCCACACCTTAATTAGACAACCCTTAACTACTCAAGATAAGTACTTATTCATTTAAAATTCTTTCTTAACTTAATCATTACATTCATTAGGTCATTTAAGATACATTCATCACATAAGGACATTCAAGTAATGGACTTGAAGAAGACCTAGGGACTCTCACTATCATCTTCAAAGCCTATTGTGCAATGTCTAGATAGTGTCCCATACCACCACCTAAGCTTTATAGAATTTCTCTAATGCTAATAGGTATTCAATATGATGAGAATAGTCAATAACTTACATAAACGATGGTAGAAAATCACGGAATCCACAGTTTTAACCTACTCCGGTGGAGGGTGTTCTACTTGCCAATGGTAGAACTTGGACACATCCCATGTAGGCACGTGGTTCGGGAATATGAACGGCTTACTTTGTACTCTTGTATCGTTCTTCACTAGATATACTTTCCAAATCATAATCACTCGGTTCTAGCCTTTGTTTTCATAGAGTAATTTACATTAAAGGATCTACAAAAGTGTACCGTTTCAAGTGAATAAACCGCTCACATTCACCAACAGATGAGGCTTACCTGGGTTTGCCTTCAATGGCGAACAGATTAGCTCATTCCATGACTATTAACTAAAAAAGATTATGATGTCGGTTCCAGGCAAACCAACTTAACCTCCATCATTCATTACCGAAGGAATACCATACAGCTTTCGACGCTCATGGGTCATAATCTTTACAATAGGTTCAAGGTTCACAGTAGTCCATCTTAGCGTCATTCAAGGTCACTTGTCATTTATACATTCAAGACTAAGAGGATTTATCATCCTAAGTCAAGATATCTCATATTCGCATTCATACGTGTATCAAGTAAGGGACATGAGTCTACCACACAAGACACACCATAATTTACATAGAACCTTTAGCAGGTCATTCTAGAAGCACAAAGGTACAACCAGCCTCATCTTTAGATCATCCTATCCACTATTGTGCTTCATCAATATAAACATTACAGACTCATATAATCAACTACGAACAATCATGCATCAACTCTAAGACTACACACATAATGACATAGTCATACTCTAACATGATCAGCTAACAACATCAATAGAAGAACACATACTTTCACATTACTAACATGTAGGTAGATATGATCATACTTCACATAATCAAATACACACATCATCTTAATATCTCAAGTAATGCTGACAAGGCCATGATCACCATAATACATAACGTAAAACAGCGACAAGGCACTCCAAAGTGCAAGTAAAGCACATAGGAAACCGCCACATAATTGGATAATACCACTCATAACGTTATACAAGTCTAATAAATAAATTAATTATAATAATGGTTGAGCATTACCACCAATCCATTCTAACCACTTAAAATCCATAGCTAAATCATCCATATTAATACCAATAAGACCCTGACCCATGGCCAAATCATCAATTCAAATAAATAAACCTTATAGTCTCAATGAATCTAGGTCAGTTCAACATATATTTATCAATATAATACAACATGTACATCAATTTAATACAATTCTTACATCATTCAACAGCACATAGAAAACTACACTAAATTCATATCACTTATCCCATAAAGTATTCAAAAACTAGGGTTCATCAATTACATGGGTGCATAGGTTAATTGTGTTAAAATCATAAATTTAAAAAAAATCAATCAATATTCAATGCTTTAAAACATTTAAAGTAAGAACCCATGGATAGATTTAAATTTAGAAAACTCATCGTTTGTGAAGTCTTTGAAAATCACTACGAAAATTGGCTCTTTGTTTAATAGAGTTTCAAGGACCAAAACCCATACCTTAATGAATCTAATACACGATATTGATAAATAATTAACACCCAAATATCCAATCCAATCTCTTTTTTGAGTTTTGGTACAATGGAATTCTAGAGAATTCTTTAGGATAGTCGGTTGTGATTTTTAAAGAATCAATTATTGTAAGTGTTTAAGGAATATAAACATGTCTAAAATAACTAAACCCATAAGTAACCACCCTTTCTCTTATTTTAGGTGGGTGAAGAATTCCGCTTCACCTGATTGAATTTAAAAACATGAAGCTGTACCGCAAATTGACACCCCATAAAAAGACGAATCACACAATGAGGGCCTGTTCACAACCACACCAACCTGTCTATTGGTCAGTGGTTTTGGACAGGTCTTATCTTTTGCATGGGACTCCAATGACTAAGTCATGACACCACAACTCCATCGAAGGGCAGCGAAGGTCAACGAGGGGTGTTTATGCTCTGTCATTTGGATGTATTGGGAAGTTCTTGGCATCGGATAAAGTCCTTCCCTCACGGGACCCTTCGAAGTCCTTGGGGACTTTACCCAAACGTTTTCCAACCCGAAATATGTTCGTATACAATTTGGGGACCTCTAACATCAATTTCATGCAAACCAAACATGTAAAACTCAACGAAACATGCCAAAAAAAACACAACGGTCGTTTCAAGTAAACTTTGACTGGCGTCTCTTAACGTTTGGATCCCTCCTAAGTCATGAAATTTTACACACTTCTATAGACACGATAATACCTAATAAGGGGCCTCGCGTGCTCTGAAACACACATTGAGGCACATAGTTGACGTAGTCATCGACGTATTAGTCGTCCTTGACATTTCCCTTCAAAATAACCCTAAAATATAGCACCTGCCTCATTACCACATTAGGGACAATTATGACTTAGGACACTCATGAAAACCATGCAATTGATCTAGCTTCACTATTGTTAGTTTGAGGTTGACCGGTTTGGTTGTCAAGGGAGCCCTAGGAGTCTTATTTATGGTGATCCCTTTGTTCTTATTTAGTGAGGACTGAAGAGGCGAGCCAGCTACAAAGTTAAAAGAGCACAATTTTCTCTTGCCTTGTGTTTTGGACATTTCATGAAATGACCCATATCATCAGATACGTCGGCGTGAACGTTGTCTGTAAACCAAACTATAAAAGAACAAGTTTTTTAGAGGTTGTCGAGGGTTGAGTTGAAGGTCAATTTCCTAACAGGGTGGGTAAGCTAAAGCAGAGAGCTCACATAAATTGATAAACATGGATTACTTTCACTCAAGCATGAAGGCTAGAGTCAATTACAACTCAATGATTCATCAAGTTGGTTTCAGCGGGCTAAGACAAGTCCGCCAAAAGTGACAATGGAACAACTAAAAGGGACAAGAAAAATTGGTGATGTCTACTCCCACTGGAGATTGATCGATTTATTTTCGATAGGAGAAGACAAGACCACTGAATGAGATCGTACCTAGGTCACGTATTAAAATTTAATAGGTGCTTTTAGGTCTTACTATGATATTTGGAACATCATCTTCAGGCAGATCTAAGACCAAACTCGCCGAATAGGTCATCATTTTAGCCTAAGGCCTAATTAATAACTTGTAAACAACTACATTGCCAAAATTAACTTGCAAATCAATTTACCAACCATAAAATGCTAGTCTACCATGGGTAATCGGAGCTAATCTCCAAAATATCACAACGTATGCCAAAAAACAAGATTTCCCTAAACTAATATGTCACCTATACATCATAGGAATATACCAGTTGTCAAGGGAAATATTGGGCCTAATCAAACCAAGCACAATTAAGTATCTGAAGTTTAAAACATTACAAAAACTCTAAGTACAAGTGTAAATTTTATTAATTTTTCTTGCGCCGTCTCAAGTCTTGTGCTTCGATTTCAGAACATACATTACTAATTCAAGAGATTTTTTAAGATTTAAATAATAGACTAATAAGTATAGCCATGCATGTAATTTATCATAATTTTGCATCCCTTTTATATAGAATTCATTCTAGTGATGAGTCTTTGCGATGAAAGAAGAGAGATAATTAAAAAATAATAAGTACATATCCATAATCCTTACTAGTATGGCCCTCAATATTTTTCTTTTGGTTTGAGAATTAAATGATATTAATTTTATTGATAGTTGTGAAGATATAGATTTGTTTTAAATGTAAATAGATTTTTCAAAATATAAAATAGGGAATATTCTAGAGAGTAGGGTAATTATAAGTTGCAGAAGAAACCAATATTAATTACTCTAGTAAGTAAATAAATGAGTAATGCCTGTTATTCGGAGAGCTCAATGAGGCCTAATCCTTGAAATTATTATATTATGAAATTATTTATTAATCTTAAAGTAAAAACAAATAACTAAAATGTATTTATTATTATTATATTAGCGAAATATATGAATCTTACAAAGATTTCTTCCCCCCCTTTTTCATTAGTTTGACAGTTCACGGTCACATTAAACTATTTTATTCAATTCAAATTTGAAATTTAATACTAACAAAAATAAAATACAAAATACTTATACATTCTAGAAGAATCTTTGATGAACCGTTTATTATATGATACCACATACTGTACGACACATTTTTAAAAAAAAAAAACACTGTGCTTTGACAGTACAAAAGGCCTAATAAATTATAGAAGAGCAATAATATCATTTTTGCCAGAACTAAAAAGAAAAAGAACAGAAGTCTTTTAATTGGATAGAATGAAAATAACAAGAAAATCAAAGGAAAAAAAAATAACGCTCCAAACCAAACTAAGTGATAAGTTGACATGATTTTTAAACCAATGCAGCAAATTCTATAATCTAGTACCGAAGGCATTACGAGAAAGATCAGTAGGAAACACTCTCTAAATTTGAGTGCCCAAGAAAAGACTAAATAGAGGGAGAATCCAACCTCAAAAACCGGATATGAGACAAAGTAAGCCCAACAACCTTGCTTACAGTTGTACTAGCTCTTAATCGAAGATATTGATATTAGACTTGTACTACACCCGTTTCCACTCTATTTCTCCAGTATGAGGGATCCCTAAAGTAACAATACTTAGTATACAATTTAACGAACATAATAAAGAGACAATTAAGGAATTCTAAGATTTGGTTCAACAAGTCGTTTGTTAAAAAAATCACCAATTATCTAATTTTGAAACCATAAAAAAAATAGAACACACAGGATAGGTTAGGACATCGGTGGACATGACAAGGACTCTCCAACTGGGGACCAAAATTGTTCAGCATCAAGGATATCAGCAAATATATCAAAACCGAAAGTAAAAAATGCAATGAGTATTAAGTATAAGAGAACACATATTAAAATGGACACATTATCCATTCGGGGTAAGACAAAGAATAGTAGCTGTGATCAGTGCATTCAAGCATGCCTCAGCCTCCGTCCGTGCCATGAAAGGCATGATATGAGCCTTGTCATTTTTTATGACAGACGACTTACCCTTTCTAGATGCATATGGGCGCTGCTGCCATTACCATTTCCTCGGACTGTGCGATCTCCTGATTTTCTCTTATCCACCTTGTGGATGCACTTGACCATTCTTACCACTTCCAGTTGGGTACCATTGCTTCTCGTTTGTGGTGGATTCCGACATGCTACGGAAGGGACAATATCTCCTAATATGCAAAATGTTCTCACATAATTAACAAGTGCGATCCAATGAGGCTACTACCGCCGAATGTTTTGACTAACTTAATATTTTGAATTAAATTTTGAGGTGTAGGTAGTCCGAGTAAATTGACTTGAAAGCGGGCCTAGGATGGGATTGGACATGCGCAAGTGTTGGTGCCTACCTAAACCTTGGAATAGGAACCCTGAACTGACAGGATTTCTTGTAGTGTGTATCCGCCTATTAAGCAATAATTTATGACGGACTCTCGTCGCATCGACACCTTCCACTTTCTTCACACAATTTGTTACGCCTCATTTTAATTTTCCATGCAGATTAGTGGTAGTAGAGTGTACAGACAATACCCACAACAGATATATAGTCTTTTAAAAAATAGGTGTATCCATCGTCCACAGTGAGTAACACTTGTGTAGGAAAACATCTAGCCAAAGCAAGAACTTAGCCCTCATATAAGAGCATAACAGTTACCACCTATCCAAAGACATGAACTCATCTTTTTTTTGCGCATCTTTCAATTATTGTCTGGGGCAGGGCACATGACTTGTTTTCAAAAAAAAGCATGATGAGAACATTGGGTTCCAAGTGAAACAGGGGGTTTACAGCTGAAGATATGATTCCCACATGATCTCTCCACATTACATAACTGACTTTTGAGTTTGAACAATTACAAACTCTATCTCCATGAGATAGGAAACTCCAAACTATAAAGCGATATAAAACTAGAATGAACTCATATGCGTCCTCACGCTTATTAGAACAATGGCACATAGGCGGTTAATTTCAAGAAACTTCAGTGCAACATCCCGTGTTCTTACCACACATAACACAGACCTAAGAAAGGATGGAAAGCATCATCATTCCTACATTCCACCCACCTTGGGGACAGTGATAGCAATAGGGTTATGGTGGAGCTTGTGTTGCTTGATGAAATGAGGAAGCAACATAGGACCACGATGTTTATGACCGAAACAATCTCTGAGATAACATAGGTCTAGGAGGAATACCGCATTTCTCGGACCTGCATTTTTCTTTTTCCAACATTCTCCTCTATCTCTTCATGACACACATGAGATTTTCATTTTTGGGAGCATTCGTTATTAGAGCTCCATCCGTAATAGCTGCTACCATTTCTCGAATCTCTACCACTGCCTCGACCATGACTTCTTGCTGTGGATTCCACAACTAGAACATTAACGGGATCTACGGGCTTGACGTTGTTGAACCTGGTGTTAATAATCTATGGACATAAGAGTGAAGGATATTACATACCAATTTAGATCACTAGATATCAATTGAAATGAAGTTATAGCACGAAATGAGACAAAAATAAAGCAGAAAGATTCTAACTTTCATATTAGGCTCCTGAACAAAAGCACAAAGTGTCCATTACCCATTTGCAAAAACTACAGTCATTTTGTTACATAAGTCAACGAATCAAGGGATTTGTACCAACTTATTTCACAATCCATACTGTCATATGAACACAAACCCCTCCAGTGGAGGAGAGAACGTCTTACCAAGCCAAACTAACCACAATTAACTATAACTAAAGCATTTAAAGATTACAAAAGCAGGTTGTAAATGTCTAAAGGAAAAATAGGGGTTCACATATAAAATCTGAGAGGTCAAAAAATAATGCGGGAAGGTAAAGACCTAGAAATTTGAAAGTCAATATAACAACATCTACTACGGCAATTCTAGAAAAGGGCCAAATCCAAACTACAACATTATGAATATTATATATTAATCTTAAGGCCAAATAGAAGGGAAAGTATAACGAGAACTCGTGGAGCCTGGAAGACTCGGATGAACCTGATTCAATTAATAACAATTTCTAAACGATGGTCTGTAGTAGCTGCCTGAAGAGGTCTGTACTTCTTAGATGAAAAAGAGATTCCGTCTAGTAGCACTGACAACAAGGTACTGTTAGGATACAGGTCTATCAAAATATAAGTGAAGCATACTACAAGCAAACCAACAAAATGCAACAGCATATCCCATTCACATATACACAACATCAGCATTTCAGGATCAATGAAACAAAGATGCCCCTTATCAGCAATAATAAAACTATATGATTGCATATGAAATAGTACAATCCAATTAGTGTGCCAGAGTCGTGCACTCGATCCAATTTAGAGATGGAAAGTGAACTTTCAATCAAAGTTAGTATGTGGAACGTAATACTGGATCCATTTCACACACCTAAGATATAATCACAAAAACACGTGGACATTCTCCTAATTATATAAAATCAAGTGTGGATTCATAACATACAATCATGCATTATATGCTATTACGATTAGATGATTAACAATTCAAACAATCGAGACATACATGATTATAATGAAGTAAACTCAATACATCCACAACAACGTGGAAATCAGAACCATGAACTACCTTGACAC